>JAPYZN010000223.1:0-62454 GCA_030522865.1 Psyttalia lounsburyi
AGATGAAAAATATTGTTCGTAACACGTGAAAAAAGTGGTTTTTGACTCGTGGGATTATATCACTCGCCTTCGGCTCGTGATATAAACCTCCCACTCGCCGAAAACCGTTTTTTTTCACTTGTTACGAAATATACTAGTTCGTAACACGTGAAAAAAGTGGTTTTTGACTCGTGGGAGTCCCTCGCCTTCGGCTCGTGATATAAACCTCCCACTCGCCAAAAACCATTTTTTTTCACTTGTGGGAGTGGGAGGTTTATATCACGAGCCGAAGGCGAGTGATATAATCCCACGAGTCAAAAACCACTTTTTTCACGAGTTGCAAACATAATTTTTCATCTCAATGTGTCGAAAAAGTACTTTTCAGTCACTCGACACGAAGCGGAGACTGAAAAGTTACTTTTCCAACACAGCGTGATGAAAAAGCAGTTTCCAACTCGTACGATTTCACCCTCGCCTCTGGCTTGGATTTTAATCCTCACACTCGTTAAAAACTACATTTTTTCACTTGTATCTAAAAATCCTACCGACCCGTTAGGTAATTTTTCTCGCACTCCTGGATACCTTGTCCTAAACAATCAACAATTTTTACTGAAGTGGTTCGATAATTTTTCCCGAGCTGCCAGAATACAATTATATAATGGAACGTCAATTTCTACTGAATTTTTCTCTCCATGCATTCGACGGCAATTCTCATTGAGGAAATAATCTCAAAAAGCGGGTTGCCATCTGAAAAAGGCAAATTGCACTGAAGAAATCCCAAGAACTTCCGCGAATGTACTCGGAATTGACTAACCACGTGGAATTAATAGAGACAATTTTATTGCTACGTAAAAATTAATTGCTTCCGGAAAGTAGTTGTTTTCTCTGTCAATTCGGCTTCACTCATTCACAGTTATCAGATCTAATTGTAAAATTAATGAAACTCTCGTCTACTTTAACAATGGCTAAATTCAAAAGTAAATAATTACCCCTATCGTAAAGTTAATAATAACTTAATTACATCAATGACGGGGTAATTGAAGCGTGAATGTGCCATCAAGTGTGCTAAATTGCAAGCGATCTAATTACCTCTGCAAATAATCCGTAATTAATGTTACTACCTGCTAATTGTATAGGATTCGCAACGCGAATAGAAATGTCACAATAAACTGGGGGCATTTGCTCGTTATTCAGTGAAAACTGTTCATTGAAGACATTAAATAAACCTCGTCGATATCATTTGAGTTCCAAGTGAATTTATTTATGTGCAGACGGTACTGGCCAGCCACTTCCAGTGGCGATGAGGAAGGAATGCCCCACGAGAATAATAACAAATTAACTGAAAGAGAACACTCACGTGAGTCTCCAATAAAGTACAGGTGTCTGGTAATAAAACTTTCCTTGTCTGTTATCCCATTTGCTGGCGGTTAACGTTAGTCTGTACCTCTTCAATTCAGCTTTGAAGGCTCTCCCTTCCTAACAAAATTCGATTGACTCAGTGTATATAGGTAATCACCACAAATTCCTGAGAAGAGTGGGATAAATTGTGCTCAATTTGTATATCTCTCGACTGAAAAAAAACATCAATTACCGGAATTCTTTCAATATAACAGATAATATTTGAGTTCAAATTAATTTCACAAAAATTAGGAATAGAAAGTATGAGAATTTGAGTGGAATGTTGAAGTAAATTCTGAGAATTCCTGATTGATAGAATAATGATAAATGTTTGGGGCGTAAATATCGTATAAACTCCAAATTGAAATGTTCCATTATATTTTAAAAAAATCATTCAACATTACACAAATTTATAAATTAAATTAAAAAATTGGAAACGAATGTGGGAAGTCTGCTTTTAAAGAAGATAAACTAACTGAACACTTCTATTAACCACATTTTAATTTCAATATGTTATATACAAAGTTTATCATACCAATCATTTTTAATTTCTAGAGTCTATTCTAAACGTCTGAGTGATCATCGAATCCTCACTTGAAAATCGTCTTCGTCGCCTGGCTCTCTTCCCTCACCTCCAGGATCCACCGGGCCTCAGTCGTCAGTCACCTCTGGTCGTGCGTCACCAGTGAGGGTGCTCCGATTTTATTGGTTACTCCAATAAAATAATCAAGTACTACTAGACTTAATTCCACCTCAATAAATCATTTTGGCCCTATTACTCGCCGTCTCGACGAGTTTCCCTAAAATTTACAATTATTAAGTCCTCAGGTAGTTCTCCACGTGTACACCATCTGCATCTCAGGGTAATACTACGGAAAATACGACCTGAATTTTGAAGTTGAAAATTTTATTGCGCCCAGTGCGACCGACGCCTTGAAATTTCAATGATATCTTGCCGGTTCTCGCTAAAGATTATTGCAATTTTTTTCCAACAAAACTGAATATGCGTTTTCGCGTGGACAGAGTGAGACTGGTTTCAAATTTAGAAAACAGTATTTTTCAATCTCCCTGAACCTGATTTTTTTTATTAAATCGAAAATCAAATGCCAGATCGTTGATCGATTTAGATAACGCATTTAGATAATATTTAGTAAGCGTTAAACAAAATTTCCTGAGCGATACAGTAATTTTATTAGGATAGAGGGGAAAATTGCGAATTGATATTGCAAACTGGTGATAAATCCTTACAATTGCGCTGTAAATAGGCACACTCTTCCTCTATTTTTCAAAATTGTACATCACATTTTTAATTAAAATAACAATAAATCATTTGACTCTGAAGTTGCAATTTGCGTGGGCATGAAGCGCGAGAATTTCTCGGTTGAAGAGAATCGTCATCGTCCTTTGACGAACTTAAACAACAAAAATACACTCGACAAGCTCAAAGTTTGTGATGCCTGGAGTCCAGATGCGTCGCCTCGAATACTTCGGGTCGGTTCTATAATTTTATAGCATTCACTTTTATCCGGCCCCTAATTAATGGCCCATAAATTACGGGCGACGAGTCGTTAATGGCATGTACACACTCTCAGGACGGTCTACGCGTGCGCTCAAGTACGCTCAGCTTATCCACCTCCTTTTTACCTTTTTCTCCATTCTTTTCATTTACTTTTTATTTCTTATATGCATCCGCGGCATTGTAAGACCGTAGATGTTCGAGCTCGGAATACGTGTGTGCGATACAATCTTTTTGTATGATCTGACTTTACCGCTCTTGAGGCCCTTGTCTCCTTTTTTCCATCGTGAGTTTAAAAAATTAGCGAGGTTTTTTTCGTACATAAAGACAGCCTTAAAATTCAACGACGAGTTCTTTCTGCCTTAATATTTCCCAGTTATGCACATTAATATGAAATAAATGAATTTAATTGTAAAGGGCTGACGATTATTCCATAACATAATTGACTTATCTAGCCGAAAAATTCTTTACACGAGTCATTTTACTGACGTAATGAACTGTAACCCAAGGTTGATCTCCTTGTGATTTTTCTAAATTTTGCCTCTTGGGGAATTTAATCATCCGCTGATGACTCTCGCGTATGTCAAATTAATATTCTGTTCAAGGAATCAGTTGAGTGACATTAATTTTCTTCTCTCGGAGGATATTTATTTGCCTAGCTAATGACTTCAGCATCGAAGAGAGCTAAATAAGTTACCTCTCATTAATATATCAGGTACCCTTGGATTCAAAGAAAATAGAAGTCTCAAGGTTTGTTTGTAAACAGTTACAAGATAATATTTGTAAATTAAACGCCCTTCGAATCAGCTCGTTCAATCTTAGTGTTCTAAATTCTGGCAGTGACAATAGTAATACTCATTAGTATAAATAAAAGTTTGAGTAGAGGGAATAATTTAACTCAATAAATTATAATACGATATTTTAATTCCCTCAGTAGGGACAGTTGTCCCTTTCCATTTTTTCATTCCCCAAAATATGTTGCCTTCTAGACTTCTTAAGGTCTACCTCAGAAAATTAATCTGTTTACAATATATGGAACGTGATAAAACCGCTACACAATTAAAATACGTTTTTGTCATACTTTATTCTATATAAATGATCATATACTCCATATGAGGAGTATTACAATGTAGCGAAAACATTGTCAATCACGCACGTTCATACATCCACATATTGTACATATTCTCACACTGTGTAGTTCGATTTCCTTCTGTTGTTGCACTTAAATTAAACACATTTCATTTTAACGTCACCTTGATGGAATTTTTATGCGTGTATTCACATGTAGATAAAGTTGAATCTGAAAGATAAAATCAGAAATTAGATTGACCAAGAGATTTACTTGAGATTTGAGGTGCTCCATGGCAGACAACATCAGTCTCCTCGACCGCTGACGCTTTACAAGGTTTGTGTAACTAAAAAAACACTCAATTTTTTTAAATTTTTTCCATGGTCAATTATATTTTATTCCTCCTAAACGATAGAAAAAAAAGGCCACATTCGAAAAATCAAGAAAAAATTTTTCCATGAATGGAATAATTTTTTTCGAGTTCTCAAGAACTCCAATAATTACTTATTGGAGTTCCAGAGTTACTTATGCATGTCCAGTAATTTATGCATGTTCATGTCCAGTAAGTTTTAACTGACAGCAGAACCCTCTTTTTGCGACCCATTAAAAAAATAACAAAAATTTTAATTATTTTTGGTCAGTTAAACACACCTCATAAAAAATCGTGATCGAGTTGGCATGAAACACTTAATATTGCAAATTTAATGATTTTTTACCGGCAGAGCGACTGTGGCAACGACGAAATTATTGGTCCATAACCTTGGGAATAGTCGTATAATTCGAAAAGTGGAGCAGCGACTAGCTTGTAGTTCTTAGGGACAGCGAAAAAAGCTGAAACAAAAAATAATTATGAACATGTTACTCATTTTCCATCTTATTCTTTCTCTTCAAAAAAGCCAGATAATTATGAGCCCTGTAAGCCTCGTTTGGTCACCTCATTAATTTCATTTTTGTTCGAAGAGCTCTACCAAGCTAAAAATTACTAAAAAGTTGAGGCAAAATTTTCAGAATTCTTCAACTCTTGTTTACATCGAACTCCATGTTTTCAGAATTTTCTACTCAGCTCGCTAATAAATATTACGGAATGAAAATGAGTTCTACAGCGTTTCCCTCCAATGGCGACCAATTGCAATCCAGGAAAGACGTCCCGTGACTTGAAAAAAAAACTATTACCTTTCTCTTGTAGTTGCACGAGGAATAATCTTTTGTGCTCCTTTGGTTTTGTGATGTGAGGGGGCACGTAGGGATATTGTGGTGGTTCAAAATTTGGCCTCCACCAGTTTCCAATAGTGTCTTCAATAACCCACTCTTGTTTAACTCCGTCTTGACGTCCCAAGGCTTCAGTCAAAAGTCGCTTCAAGCCCTCCACCTCGTCCTCGCCAGCATTTAACTCACCTCCAGGTCTGTAAAGTAAAATAATAGAGGTCAATTGCATATTGCCACTTCCCTCGGCAAAATATTTATTTTGACTCGGATATTTCTTCGATAATTGACATATTTACGAAATATGACCACAAAACTTGAAAATAAAAATATTACTTACAATTTAAAAAATGTGGTGCCCAATTGAAGTAAAAGAACGTGAGGTAATCCGTGTTCGTGAACGAGAAGAACACCTTCCACACTACGACGCATACCAATTTTATCGAACTCATCTCTCATGCGTTGGAATCTTGCCGGAACAGACGGATCCTTCTCGAACAAGGGTTCCTTCGTTCCAAAAGTATAATTCGTCAAGGGATATCTGCAAATGAAAAATCATTATCCATCAGTCGTGCCATACCGAGAGAAAATGTTAATGACCACATTCTAAACAATTAATTATTATACAGTCAAGTCCCAATTTCATGTTTTAAATAAATAAAATTGGTACGACAAATAGGTAACCCTTATTGGAGTAAACCAAACGGAATGTCATAAAAATAAACTGAGTCCAGTAAGCCGAAGTTGAATCAATTACCCCCTGAGTAACAATTAATATAAAAAAAGAAAGCAGTAAATCTCCTAAAAAGTATGTTTATTTCTATATAGCCTTTCTAAACAAACAAGAGTCGAATCACTTACAAATTCACTGTTCTGTTGATGGTGACGGATGGATTGACCACGGGTTTCCCCTCGAATGAGCTATTACTTGCTCGCCTTGGCCAACCGCTGCCTTTTACCTGAGTTGTTGCCATTGCCATTCTCTCCACTAATATTTATATTAATTAATAGCGTAAAAATATTTTTAAAAAAGTCCACTGCACTGAAAAATACACTCAACGTTTGTACAAGTACTCGTCTGATGCACAAGAAGCGTCTGCCTACGAAATAGAATATAACCCCAGAAGGAAAACTCCATTCCTCTGGTGATTTCAGTGACAGTGGCGCCGCTGTGTATACAGTCTCAATTAGTTTAATGGTGGTGAGCCAGTGACTGTACGGGGAATCCTACTGTACCTACCGTATGGTCGGACTGAGGAAAGAATAGTCCACTAATTGCCCCCCACCCTTGCCAAATCCAACTACAGTCCTTGTCTCCCACTTCTGACATTCAGGGCTACAGTCTTCTCAGTCCGACAGTATTCTCAAACGCATGATCAACTTGTCTGACTAATGACTACGCTAGTGCGTCATCACTATTGTCGATTGCCCGGAATTTATTCCAAAAGTCATTATCGGCTAATGTGAAAATCCCTTCCGAAGACCTCCAAAAATCATTTAACAAATAAGAAATCAACGTAACATTGAAATTCTGCCCAACTTTCAACAGAATCAGGTTCAAGGCTTGCTCACATGAAAAACAATTCTTTCCCCAAATACTTACGTAACTCGTTGACATTATCGGTAACACCAGTAGCAAAATTCATCGAGCGGACACCAAAAGTTGAATAAATTTTTGTCAATCACGTGAGTACCTGCAAATTATCTTAATTTATTAAGTAAAATACAATTAGTGAGTGTTGTTCATTGGGTTCGGTTGCTAATTGAAAACAACGCAAGAGGGGTTCTCTTGGCCAATAACAGGGACTCCTCTCGCCCCCCCCCTCCTCGCCAGCCGAACGCTCGCCCCTTGGCCCCAAAATTCAATCCGCCATTCCGCCATCTTTGTGAGGCTTGCCGTCGTCGAAGTGTCGTCAATTTTTACGTCTGATAAAATACAGAGGTATTTCCATACTTGGACGTAATTATTTTATCAATTAATTCACTCGATTGTCGCGTGGAGAAATACCAATGCTACAAGATATATTTTTTTCTCGTTTGACTGTGTGAGGAGGGGAGGGAAGTTTCGTTTCATTTTTTTTTCACTCGTTACAAGCCGTTCATCGGGAGTTGAAGGGCTTCACTCCAATTTGTGGGATTTTCTGCGTCTGGTAAGTTTATAATCATCTAAAAGCACGAGTGCAGATGCTCCGTAATTAACTCGATTAGGGAATTTTTTGTATCCACTGATTGATGATAAAATTGTAATATTTCGACAATATTTTAACACAATTAAATCATTAGTCTTTGCTGAGCCATGAGCAACAAAATCCAATGGAGAAAATTGTGTGTGTTCCAGGGTTATAGGCTGAATCGTGTCAATTAGGTGCTTCTGGCCAAGACCAAGGATAATCAACCTATTGAAAGCGAATAAAAAAGGATAAAATAAAGATTTTGCGAAATATATATGTAAACATATATAGATATATGCCAGGTATTTTGACGCGATGGTATGAACAATTTTCGTGTGATTTTACGATGGGAGAGCAGCTTTTTCAACGTCGTCTTTCTGCCCGGATTAATCATCAAAGCCACGGATCTCCGATAAATTGAATATATCGTCGATTATCTCCTTGCATTAACGCACATTTTAGAACTTCACGCTTGAAGACTGTGGAAATCCATTGTCGAGTTCCTGTTAAGGTAATTTAATTCATAAAATTAGTAATGTTTGTGAGGGTATTAATTTGTTGAATTTCACTGATGAGTCTAATCGACTGGGGGAAATCATTTGATTAGTGTTAGAAGTTTCGGTTGAATTATGGAGGGGGCTTAGCTTATCGAATTCTCGTTAATAATTGACCAAGTGGAAATTAGGGCTTTAATTCATTGGATCAATTTGTTTATTAAAAAGGTAAGTAGCAACATCAAACATTGGCCACTGAAATTAGTCCAATTTCCCGAAGGTTCGACAAGAGAAAACAAAAGAGAAGAATTAAATTTTATGGAAGCAACAGCAATCATTAATCCTTCTCTTTCTCTTTCCCCCACCCTTCCCCCGCCCCCCCCCCCCCCCCCCCCCCCCCCCCCTCGCCCGTACCACCCCCGAAAACGCATTAACGAAGACTATATCAGTCTTTATATACTATAAAAATAAATTGAGATACACCAAAAGTTACTTGTACTTGTTCGGTTACACTAGTCCACAAGTATACCCATTACCTTTCTATTTGCGAAATTCCGTCGTAGAGGTAAGTTGAGGCTGCAGAAGAAACGAAAACTGAGAGATAAGAGATATGATAACGAATATAAAGTAGTAAAATTCATTTGAAAAATACCACTTCAATTCCCAAAAATACCAACAGAACTTTTGTTGATTACTGCCTGAAAAATCATTTACGTAGTCCTTGAGTTTGTCCCTGTTAGCAGTCAATCTTGGAAGCAGTTTCACGCTGATGAATGCATCTCACCGTATCCCACTTGAGCTATAAATAAAAAACAGGAGAATCAATCAATATGACGAGCCGACGCAATCCCAATGATCCCAATCAATGATTCGTCAATGATGACGGAATCTCAATGATTCCGGGTTATTTGGAATCTCTGAAAATATTGAAATAGTTGAATTATGGTCTCGACCGACGATGTTAAAGTAACTTTTTTTTTTCGCAATTTTTATGCTCTCATTTATTTCTATTCTTTTTTTTTCACATTCGTTAAATAATTTGGAATACCATTGTTGGAGCTTCATGAAAATTCTCAACAAGCGTCCGATAATGGAGGGGATTGCCGAGAAACCTGTCAATTTTTTTTTTCTAATCCGAATGAATTGATATTGAATGCAGTTGGGATTGAGTTTCGTCATCATGCCGAAGCAGAGTTAGATTTCCCACTGCTGGCCTTTCATTGCTCATCCTGCATCAATTTATTTGAGAGCCGCACGGCTGCACTGATGTATTCTCATCGTCTCTCAGCGTTGGGTCAACATCTATTGTCGATTTTACTAGGCACCAGTGGGGTAGAACGATGGAAAAAAATAATAATTAATTTGCGCACGAGTGTTTAGACGTCGGTGCACCAGAGAATTAATGAGCTGTGGGGCATCGTTGTTCGGTTTATAATCACGAGATGAAATGATGAGTGGATTCATCCAGTTTGAAAATTTATTGGGATCGTTGGTTTCAATTACTGCGGCACTTTTTCTATTAATATTTTGGGAATTTCGATGCATTTTCGCTGAAAATGGTCATATTTTTATTTTAGGAAATTCTTCGGGCGCGGGTTAATCAAGCTGATTTTGGTGGGCGTTATATAATTATTTTTATCACATGAATCCGATAAAACGACTATTTTTAACTTTAGATGTGTAGCTTGAAGTTGATTCGAGTAATTCTATGGAAATTTTCACAATCAATTTTTTTATAACACTCAACACATTAGATAATTCCTTCAGACAACACATTCTCTAATTATTTCCAAGATTTAATGATTTTTTGTAAGCAGAAGGATTAGTTGCATCTCTTTATATGCTCACTAAAATTCTTTGAGTTCTTTAAAATTAATATTTGTGGGGCATTGCCCCCTTAACTTTAACCAGTGTCACCTAGAATTTTTAATGTATACAAATGCCTCATAACGGCATGTCTAGGCGGTCATTCCAGGAAAAAACTATTTCCATTTAGAGGATTCTTGAAGCTCACTTAATGTTTAATTTAACACGTTGGTTGCGCAAAACTTACAGACGCCGTTCGCCTTATACCATAAACGCGAGGGAAATATCAGTCTAAATATTTATTGAGAATAGGAGAAAAAAACATAATGATAATCCCTAACATTAATAGGATCATACAAGATTTTTTATTACACGTCTTGTTAAATATTTTCTCAGGTTTAAAGTTAAGAATTTTTTTTGGGAAATACTAATTTCTTCTCCGTTGTAATACGCTACAACCCATGAAGTTTCGATAGACAAATTATAATGTTTTATTATCAAAAATATTTTGGAAATTTGGCTTTTTTTATTGCCAGTCGGCTCTAGTCAGAGTAAAAATTATACATCTTTATTGCTAGGGGTTTTGTGATAACAAATGTTCATTTTGAATTGACGCTTTGGAATTGTTAAAATTGAAACTTTGATTTATTGTGTTGCATCAATCCGTTATGATCGAAAATATCCGACAATGCAATCTTTAAAGCCTGCCCGTGTGTATGAAATTTTGCTGTGTACATACCAAAATTTCTGTTAAATTGTTTGCCGATGAATTGATTGAGTTTGATTATTATTTTTAAATATACAGATATTGCTGAGTTCTACCCATTTACACTATTAAAAATTTACTTCACATAGAACTTTTTAAATTCCATTCTTTGAAAATTAATTGTCCAAATATAATTGAACCAAAAATGGTCTCAATGTTGTTCGAGTCCAAGACGAAGACGCTCACGACTTCCATCCGATTTTCTTGGCTCTAAATTATACTGACATCATCTTCAGTTGATTTAATTAATTTTATGATCTTTTTTTTCAATCTCCTTTCGGACAATTTCTTTAAACGCTGTTTGAAATGTATTTTGCTGTGAATGTGTGGAAAGACGTCGTTCAATACCATCTGTAGTGATGAAGACGCTAATACCGCCGATCAAGGATTTTTAATTGAAATCGCTAATACTTAAGACAAGATTGATTTTTTTTAATCGGTAAAATTAGCACTTGCATCTTGATTACAATTTCTACCCAGCAATTCACATTTATTTATTGATTTATTTATTTATTTAATTATTTACGTATTTATTTGGAATAGCCAAACGCACCAACAGTATCCGCTAACAAGCTTTTATATGGGATGAAATCTTTCAATTATTTCCTCTCCAAATCTCGTGAGAGCCCGTGTATAACAAAAATTTATTTACTGATATCTGGCGAAGCTATTGCGTTTATTTTGTCGTTCAACATAAAAAAAGATAATTTCATGTTCTTCTACCAGCGGCAAAAATACAAAATTTCTGTGACGAGCGTACTTAAAAAATTATTAATGATTAATGAGCTCCGTAAAAATTAACGGTACGTGTCGCGAGTTGATTTCTTACCAATTTTTTAATTACCTAAATGTTTTTTACCGGACTTCGATATCGATCGCGACTGTGTAAACTCTTTTTCAGTGCCAAATTGACTCTGACCTTGGAAATTAGTTAAAGGATGGTATCCCAACATTCCATTTGGTTTTTTTGGACTTGCTTACCCTCCTCCCATCATCCATAAGTCGTTAGAACGTAGTATGAACCTTATTCGATATCACATCAAAAATCTCCCCCAAATTGTGGACACTTTTTGCACAGATAAAACGGAGTGTAAAAAAAGTAAACGAGGAAAAAATATATTTTTGAGTTGGCTTTCTAAGAAATGGCCAAACAACACATGATATGTGATTATCGTCTCTGCCATTCCCCCTCATCCCGCAACGTCGGAAAAATAATCTCAATCCTATGACGTAATTAAATACTCCGAAATCACTACATATTTTTTTCCGAAATTAATTGGTTTACCGTTGAATTGGTCGTACTGCAAAATTTGTCTCCGTGGGATTGTCTAGGTTCTTTAGGGGTGCAACCAGAATCCATTAAAAAAGTTCGAAGAAATATCGATCGTTTTTCGTAATTGAACAATATCTCCCAAGGGTGGAAAAAATGTTCAATGAAATCTCCGTTTGAAAGTAGAATATTCTTAAATGATCTATTTTTTAATCCACTGATACTTGCTTCGAAATATTCGTCCAGACAATGAAAATGGATATCCATTTTTGCTGATACGTCAAAAAGGAAATTACAGCGAAATGAGTGTACTACCTACCAAGGCAGAGACATAACATCGCAGCTCAATTTTAAAGTTAATTACACGGAAAAGTGGCATAAGACCTTGAAAAATTAAAATTCGTGCGCGATTGTTTTGTAAATTTTTCTGCGCTTATGCTGTTAATGTATAACTCGCACCGTATGAGAAATTGAATTCTCGTTAGCCAGATAAGTACTTAAAAAAAATCTAAAGCGGTCAAAAGAGCAAACCATTGAAAATTCAAATCAAATACGCAACCGAATATTTTCAATTGCGTTCCTACACCCCAAAAACCAAATAAATTCGGTAGAATTATTTGTGAGATGTGCTTCACGTTACACTGACTTTATCATTATGGTTTCCAAGGCTGCTGACATATGACCTCATCACAATCACGTAATTTATTCAGGAAACGAGACGTTCTAATGCTCTCTGCTTTCCGAGTCGATTGCTGCAATCAAGGACATTGTACTGAACATATTATGATTATCGAGGACTCCTAAACATTAATTCTCCCCCTTAATTGTCAATAGCTCCCCTCCACCAATTTACTCTCGACACTAGGCGATAAAGAAAATGATATTCAAACAACTCTACCAAAAATAAAAATACATAAAAACAAGAAATTGAAAATCCCAAGCATATTAACAACTGTTATTGCCTCCCTTGGTTTACAGATTATATTCACTTACTCCTACACTATTCAAAAATGAGTGTAATTATCAGACTACAAAACTTGGCATGGTCGGCAAATGCCCTTGACATCCGTCAATTCTTCCGTGGACTGAGCATCCCCGAGGGTGGTGTCCACATAGTCGGCGGCGAGTTGGGCGATGCTTTCATAGCCTTCAGGTAAACAATTCATCTTGCTGCAGATATGGTTCCCTAGTCGTTCAATTTTCTCAGAAACTTATTATCACTCTTCGTTGGTTTTTCCCCCACTCATTCCCCCCCTCTTTCTCTCTTTTTTTTTATTAAAAATCCAAACAAAAAGCACAAATTAAATTGTTGGCCCACAGCACGGACGAGGATGCCCGTCAGGCAATGATGCACGACGGTGGGAAGATCAAAGAGATGAAGATAAAACTTTTGCTAAGTTCCCGTACGGAGATGCAGAAGGTGATTGAAGCAGCGCGCCAGCAAACTCTCTCCCTCCAGTCGTTTATGCAAACGCCAGTGGCACCAGTGCCCCAACAATCAGGAGTAACCCTTGCCAATTCCCAGCAGCTTCAGCAGAAGTCGTCAGCGACGGTTGAATCTAAGCGCGACAAAGAGCGCGATAATGAAAGTGAAACGCCCAAAGATCGCAAAGATCGTAGAGATCGGTCAAAATCCCGCGACAGATCGAGATCGCGCGATCGAGACAGGGATAGAGATAGGCGCGATCGTGGTAGGGACAGACGTGGTAGACGAGACAGGAGTAGATCGAGGGATCGCGATCGTCGAGATCGTGGCAGACGCCGTAGGGATCGTTCACGCTCACGAGATCGCACACGCTCACGTGATCGTGACAGCAAGCGTAGCTCGCACAGTGATAGGCGCAAAGACATACAGGATGATGATAATAGCGAGGTGGTAATTGTCGGCTCATTTCCCAAAGATAAGCAAAGTGGTAGCAAGGGAAAGAAGGGAAATGGATCTGGGGGTAATAGTATTGAGAATGGAATCTGGGAAGTACCTCCCCAGAGTCAGATGCCATTGATCATAGCACCAGGAATACTCGGTGCTGGTATTGCTGCACTTCCGGAAACAGAGAGATCCATGAATTTTCCAGCAGTTGGACAATCATCACTTATGCAATCCAATCAATTTCAGGCTCTCAATGGTATTAATGGGGGCATTCAGTCGCCTGCCATTAATTCCCTCAATCTTAACTCATTACCATCGTCCTTGGGATTATCCAATATTAATTCATTGAAACGTGACAATCAGTGGTCCAATGATAGACCACCACGCTTGAGTGACATCAGATTTCCCGGCAGATCACCTGGCTTCGACAATTTTCCGAGCTTTGGGAATAACAATTTCAGGAACAGCTCGAGGGGTAGTTCACATTTGTTGAGTAAGATGCAGGAGTTGGACGGTAGGAGAAATCCACACGCTTTTCAGACGAGTTCCTCAGCTCCTTACGATAATTTTTCCGGCAATTCTGAGAGAGGAAAATCGCGAAGTGTGGGTAATGGCGCAAGATACGATAAATCTGGGGGTCACTGTATCGAGGTTCGTAATATGCCACTGAATGCGACATATGGAGATGTACGGCACGCATTCCAGGGAATATACATCCGGAAAGATGGCTTGAAGCTCATCAATGATACTCAGGGTAACCGAGTAGGAATAGCCTACATCAGATTCCTCAAATCCGAGGGAAAAGAACTAGCTCTCAGTGTTCCAAGATTTATACGTGGCTCTGAGGTCGAGGTGTGCCCACTCGATGAATCCCTCTTCGATAAAGCTATAGACTCTTACGTCCCAGAACGTGAAAAATCCGAGGAAACTTCCGAGAGCCTACCCAGTGAAACCCGGAATTCCTGCATTTTACTTGCCGATCTCCCCCCCTTCACCAAAGAAGCAGACATTGTCACGGAATTCGAAGAGGCTAAAGTACACGATATTTTTGTAACATCCAAGAAAGACTCAAGCGGTACACCTCAGTATATGGCTTACGTACAATTCTCAAGAGCTGATGACGCTAAAATGATATCGACGAGGCCTTTGAAAATCGGCTCAAAGACGATAACCGCAATATCGATAAGTGATGAGAAATTTGCTCAAGCCAAACGAACCTATGAACAGGAGACCCTCGGCGAGGCAAGCACACCCGATTGTATTATCATGCGGGGATTGCCTTTTCAGGTGATCGAACGCGACATTCAAGACTTCTTCTCAGACATTGGAATAGTTCCCCGTAGAATTCATATGATGTTGAATAATCATGGCTCACCGACTGGCGAGTGTTTCTGTGAGTTCGAAAGCGCTGAAGAGGCGGTCAGGGCAACGGGGAAGAGTGGACTACCGATGGGGAAGAATTTTCCCACCATTGAGCTTGTCGCGAGAAATAAAATGTTGGATATGTTGAGCAATGCGGAGACACCGTTTGCAGAAAGCCAGCAGCCCTTTCCTTTGCCCCTTCAGGACCGCCCGAGATTCTCACCGATCGGCAGTCATCCCCCCAGGTTCGGAAATGGAGGGTTTGGACCTCCCAGGGGACCTCCTGGCATGATGACCCTTCCCAGGCACCTGTCCATGAGCAGACCAGGCCCTACACCGTCTCTTGATTATGTCGAGGGCTTTGGTAAACCTGGTTGTGTTCTCTCCCTGGAAAATGTACCGTTTAAAGCTGATATCAATGAGATCATTGAGTTCTTCAGGGACTTTGATGTCAAGAGGGAAAATGTTATTAGGAGATACAACGAGAAGGGCATGCCTACTGGCGATGCCAGAGTGGCTTTTTCATCGCCCAGTGAGGCTCAACGAGCGTTGAGAGAGCTCAGACAGTGCAAAGTTAGGGACCGAACGATCTACTTGAAACTAGCATGAGTGGATTCAATAGTCGATCTGTGAAACGTCCCAGACGAAAATTATTTTCCATCAGCTGGTTGATATAAAACTATCTCGATAATGACGCGGTTCCAGGAAGAAAAGTTGAGGGATTTTTTTTCGGGGATGTTTTGACATCTACGGAAAAGGTCGCAGACATTTACTCTATAATTACTCGTTATTGTATTTAGTATTTATATAACTTGCAAGATTGGTATACTCCAATTGACACGTTTCAACAGATTACTGATCGATTATTCGAGTAGATGCATTGTGTTTGGTTCTCTTTACATTTGAAATGTAATTGAGTATTTGTATATAGAGTGTAGAATGGCCCAAATGGTCCAATTCGAGAGTATGACATCGACGTTGCTACGATTTTTAGATTTTAATTGCACAGCTGACATCATTATTAGTCATATCTCGTAGAAATACAGAAATATAAGAATGAAAGACAATGAACAAGCGATAGTGGATAGTGGAATGTATTAATCAACTAATTAACTAAATTTTGTTTTGATCGATTTTCCATTGTGAAACATTTATTCTGCCTCATTCTCCTTTACATATGTATTATACTTAGGTATAAGTAATTGTGAGTTATGGGATAAGTGCAGCGGCGGAGTAGAATTAAGTTATTCATCGATTGTAAAAATATGATAATTTAATAATTGACTTATTTTGTTATTTTCTACACCTGTTAACATGACAACAGAAGTTACCCGTTTAATGGGCCGAGAGCATAATGGAATACTTATCCCTATGAATTGTAATCGATCGTTAGGTTGAGAATGTAAATGCGACAAAAGAATGAGTGTATGTGAAGTAATACAAGAAGGCCTTGGTTACTTGAATAAAAATTTATATTTCAGACATAAATCGTCCACTTTAATATCCGGACTTTTACCTCTTCGCTTTAACGAAATATAAATTAGTGAGCAAGTACAAAAAAGAAGATCGACGTCGAACAATCCCCATTCTATCTTGGGGACTCTAAAAACTTCAGATGCTTGGTACGCATTTTTTTATCATCAAGTTTATTGACTAAATTGAAGGCGAGATCTGTCCCTATTTTTTATCCTCAAATTATCTATGATTATCTAATCAATGTATTAGCAAAGACATAACCGAAAATATTGAGCACGTTTTTTTCTCGTTCAACAGGAAAGTGAATTCAATTTTTTAAACGTTCATAAAAAGTATATAGTCCTTTGATTTGATGAAAATTTATGATCCCTTAATTATGCCATTTTCTGTAACATAAATCTTGTGTGACCGCCTTACTCCATTCCAATACCAGCAAAAATATTGCACTATTTGGAATTCCATGGCTTCTCAATTTTGTCAAATATTTGGAGACACAGATTTATCAGACCATCATACGTCACCAACACCGCAGAATTAATGTCTGACTATTAAAATGGCGGCAAACGGTGAGAAAAAAAAATATGGGACAACTTTTATCATTTTTCCTAGTTCCCGAGTTAGACAAAGTCTAAGTCTGAGTTGTGTCTCAAATTAGTGACAAGTATCTCTCGTGCAGTATCACTTTATTGCAGAAATATATTTCAGCGATTACACTCTTCAACGATAGAGGACTTCTCGATTACAGACGAAGGTCTAAAGTATTTTATATGGCTTTTCCATTTGCTTTTATTTTTGATAGACTCTCATTCGTTTTATTTCTCTTCCTCCTCTTAACTCTTAATCTTGTGACTCGATGGCGTAAGACAGTACCCATTGATAAAATGAAATATCTGTTTCTTTATTTACCCACGTCTTAAACCTTCCGCTAGTATCTTCGAAGAGGCTTTGGAATAATCGATATATTTGTGGCCAAAGATTGCTGATGAAAATAAAACGGATGAAAAAAATTAAAAATCAATGCTCCAGATGAGAGAGGGAGGTCAGATGCATTGACTCATTGGTTATTTTTGGACCATTCGGCTTTTGCGAAGCCGAGGAAGAATCCCTTTGGGTGGTCGAGACTGTACACAAATATGCTTAACGATGAATCCGGGATGGAGGTGGAGGTGTATCCTGGTGGGGAATATATTACGTCGCGCCCCCGCCATCCTCCTCGTATCAAGCGTGCTCAATACCTGGAACCAGCTGGAACGACCTGAGTGAGAAAAAAAAGGTTGGTTACGAAATTCAGGGTCTTTGTTGATGCAGCCACATGTGTCCATGGTTTAACACACATAAATAGCTGTGAGAATGCCTTTTGTATCTGAAATTACCAGCTCGCGTATTCCCTACTGGCGCCACTATTTTTAACTATTCTTTTCTCTACTCTTCATGCTCATTTATTTTTATGGGTTTTCATAATTGAATGAATTACCAGGCCCAGGGTATTCACACGGAGTCGTCTGATTCAAACGAAATATCAGACATTTCAGAAAATCTTTCTAATTAATCCTATTTAATATAATTTTTTTCCACTTTAGTAGTACATAGTTTTTATAGTAAATAGATATCAATCAATTATGATGATGCAAAGATATTGTTAAACAATTGTCGAGATCAACGAAAAAAGTTTTATGAATTTTGGTAAAGGAAATTTTCGCAAAGTCTGTTGGAAATCTATCGTCAACTAATTATTTAACATATTACAGGAGATCATGGACATGTGATTAAAGCAATTACTAGATAAATTAAAATGTACAGAGATGTTCAAGTAGTCGCCAGAGGCGATCGAGAAAACGAAAAGGGTAAACCCTGTATAAAGAAAATAAGGATAAAGAGAGGAGAACGTGAGTCGAAGGCGCGCATTCTCCATCAGGATCTCTCCTCCGGCGATTTTTGCTAAGCTTTCTATCGCGAATAAGTAAGAGCGTGAAGTAGGATATGCAACAACGAGTGGATTAGTATTATTATGTGCAGCCCAATTGGATTTTTTTTGCTCGAGCTTTTTTGTTGCTAATCAGGATTCAAATAGTCCAGCAAACGCACACAGTCTTTCATCTTGATTTACTGCAGTATGACATACTTTTCTCTCTCCTCCTTCAGGCATGAGACCATGAGTTCTTCTTTGGACTCTCTCATTCCCTCAACACCACTCCCGCTTCCAGTGTTGCCGTCCCCTTTTATTTTATTCTGTCTCACTTGCTGAACGCACTCATACCATTTCACTGGGAAGTGGGAACACATTGGCCCAGTCCAGCTCAGTCGCTGAAGGAACTGCTGGCTAGTTGCCTCGTGCAACCGCGCTCCGCTTGAACTTGACGCGTTGACATCATCAAACATTTTAAACCAAGTTATTTGAGTTTTGGGGAGGTTGGAGCTGGTGAAGAGAACAATTAGGTGCCCGGAATCATCGAGTTGATGGATTAAATCGAGGGGAATTCCTTCAACATGAGAGTCTCCAGTGGATTGCTCCTCTTGGCAGTTTTAGTTCCTGCACTGTCTTCACCTCAAGGGAGACCGGATAATAACTCCAAGGATTGCCCCAGAAAGTGCTGGTGTTATCAAACTGCTGTACGATGCATGTTCCAGGGTATCACCAGAGTGCCGAGAGTTTCAGCCAACTCCACAATTCTGTAAGTTAAATATTCTATTGTGAAGTAAAAAAAGGAGACGAGTTGAGAGCAAATCTATGGATGGTAATGCGAAATTGATCGGAAGCGATAGTTAACGAGCCGAATAAAATTCGGAAAATGTAATATTAAAACCACATGAAAAGTGGCAATAAAAGAAAAATTTTGAAGCTACAAAATCATGTCAGTAATTTGCGCAAAGCTCTTGACAATTATCGAACTATACCTCCAGTAGAAGACGAGTGTCTTTCATCAACACCACTGAAACTCCAAAATGTTCTCAATTGAATGATCATCCACACAATAATCACCTATTATATCCTTAATATTTTAATCAGTGGGACGAGTGCAATGGGCAGCTTATAATTATGGTTTTATTGAATGTTTGGTAACAATTGTTTTATCCAATCTTCTTTCAACATGACCCTTGTAAATTTTTACCATGATTAATTGAGAAAACTAGGCAGAAACGATAATGCCCGTGTGGAAGGGCCATTCACTATGACCCGACCCCCCAACATTTATCTTTTGACACGGTTCCGCACTAACCCGATCGCCCACTATAATTTCACATAAGTAGCATGCAGTGAATCCTCGTCAAACCCTCTATCAACTTAATATCATCCTCCTCACAGGGAAAAGACTCGCATCAATTGAATTATGGTTGCAGCCAATTGAATTTTATTTTGCCACTTTTAAAGTCAGTAAATCGACGTTTTAACTCTAGTCATCCCCACATTGACGGCAGGAATAATTAGTTTCAGACTAAAACATAAAAAAATCACTTCTGAAATCTGAAATTCCACATCTGGTTCAATATAAATTTTCAGCTGGAGGAGAATAATCTTTAAAAAAACGACAGCAGCCATTAAATTCAGAAGAAAACAAATCTCTTCTGATTGTAATTTCCTGGCAATCCCTTACAGCACTCACTAACTTCAAAATTCAGCTGTGCTCACTGTAATCCGAAACTCACGCGGAATTCGAAAACTCAAATAAAGTCCAATGGCATGGCTCTGGTCATTCGCGCCCTCCCGCTTCAGTTTACATTTCCCCAGACTATTTTAGTAAATTATGTATGCCTCATCTTTCCTGCTGTGGAGATTCGTAGTTTTCTCAGTGATGAATCACGTCATCGGATCAAAATGATTGAACGGCTTATCGAGTGATTATTTATAATAATTGTCTCATGCCAATGCTAATATTCCTCTACAGAGATCTGAGATTCAACGATATCGTGGATATTTCACCTGGTACCTTTCATGGACTGAAACATCTGGATACAATTCTGTTGAATGATAACAAAGTACGGCATTTGAAGGCGAATGCCTTCACAGGCCTCTCGAACTTGACTATTCTATACTTGTACAAGAATCGAATAACTTCAGTGGCCGTTGGAGCATTTGCACATTTGCCAAACTTGCGACAACTCTATCTTCACGAGAATCGTCTGACAGAGATCGAACCGGGCACGTTCAACAATCTTCCCAAGTTGGAGAGACTATTTTTGCAGAATAACAGGCTACACAGAATACCAGCGGATGCTTTTGAAAATGTTGGGCCAATGACACGCCTAAGGTTGGATAGCAATGCATTGGTATGTGACTGCGATCTGCTTTGGCTCGTTGAGAGACTCCGCCAAGGGCCATCGGAGACGGCTGCGGTCTGTCAAGCTCCAGTGGAGATGGAAGGTCGATCACTCAACTCTATGTCCACTGAGGATTTCCATTGTCGTATGTTCAATTTTTTACGTATATATAAATTATTGACGATTAATGTCAATTTTCATTTCAAGAAAAACAATCCTTTATCACCGATTTTCATGAAATTTTCTATTTCATTTGTCCACTCGTGCATGACCAAATTGTAGGTGCATTATACCGATGGCGACCTTGAACAGACGGAATCACCTGGTCTATAATAATTCGCAACAACAAATTTCTCGGTTAACCATGGTTTTATGCCTATCAAGTCTTTCCCTCATTCGCCATCTCATAATTCCTTAGTAAGTCTACCATTTCACTGATCTCCGTTTTATGTCCTTCAGATGTTCCACAGATAATGGAAGGCCCCGAAGACGTCAACTTGGCAATTGGCGAGACCGCTACCTTCACCTGCAAAGTAGTTGGCGATCCAAAACCGAAAATAAAATGGATGCGAAATTCTGACGAAGTGAATCCAGATGGCTCACGCTACATCATAAAAGCGGATGGTACTCTGGTTATTTCGGATATTTCCGAGAATGACGTTGGAGAGTACGAATGCATTGCTGAGAGTAAAATGGGTTCAACCGTATCGCGAAAAGCTCGAGCAATTATAACTGCGACGCCTGCCATTCGTTTCACAGAAATTCCCAATTCCCTTTCAGTAACAGCAGGTGAGGACGTTACGTTCACATGCAAAGCCGAGGGCCGTCCCTTTCCGCAAATCGAGTGGTGGAGAAATGGTCAGCGAATTCGAGGGGACGACAGAATGTTCCTAGAAGACGAAGGTACCACCTTGCGAATTATTGCCACAGCCACTGGCGACTCTGCTAGGTACGTCTGTCAGGGAAGAAACCTCCACGGATTTGCAGAGGTCAGTGCAGATCTGAAAGTTGTCTCCAAGAACTCAAGCCCTCCTAGGCTCACTTATGAACCCCCAGAGGACATGGAAACAGAGTTGGGAGCCACCATCGAACTCCCCTGTCGCTCAGAAGGCGAGCCAAAGCCCATAATTCACTGGAAAAAGGATGGAAGTGCTTTGGAACCCATTCCCCGATATAGAATCTCGCGAGGAGGAAGTTTGTACATTGAAAACATCACCTTGACTGACTCTGGAAGATACGAATGCACAGCTGTAAATGACAACGGTCGAGCAACAGCTCAAAGTCTCCTGAAAGTCAAACAAGCATTAATCACCTCAAATAGCATCGTTCATCGAGCTTTTCAAGACGCCACAGATAGTATTGATAGGGCTGTAAATCAGACATTAGCACGGCTATTTGGAATCGACGGGGCACCTCCCACAGGCCATGCTGATCCCTTCAGAATTGCCAGATTTCCCAATAAAGTCGCAAGAGCCAATGCTAGACCTGCAGAGATTTTCGAAAGGACTCTAGTCAATATTCGAAAGTTTGTTAATCAAGGTATGACGGCCAATGTTTCCGGGCCATTCAATTACGACGACATCTTGACACCTGAACAAGTTAGAGAGATTGAGAGACTCTCGGACTGCACTGGACATCGACAGAAGCCAAAATGTAACAATTTGTGTTTTCATAGTAAATACAGAACGATCGATGGAACTTGTAATAATTTGAAACACACAACCTGGGGATCTTCTTACACCGGATTCCGGAGAATTCTTCAACCGATCTATGAGAATGGCTTCTCCCAGCCGATTGGGTGGGATAAGACAAAAGTATACTTTGGATTCCCAAAGCCTGCTGCAAGATTAATCTCTACCAAGATCATTTCAACTAATAAAATCACTTCCGACGATAAATTAACGCACATGCTGATGCAGTGGGGCCAATTCTTGGATCATGATCTTGATCATGCTCTTCCAGCGGTTTCTAGCGAATCTTGGGATGGAATTGATTGCAAAAAATCCTGTGAAAATGCAGCTCCATGTTTTCCCATGGAAGTGCCTCCTGGAGATCCTAGGATTGCCAACAGACGTTGCATTGACTTTGTGAGATCGAGTGCCGTCTGCGGCTCCGGGATGACGAGCATTCTTTGGGGGGATGGGATGACGCCAAGAGAACAGATGAATCAATTGACGAGCTATATAGATGCCTCTCAGGTTTATGGGTACGATGATGATCTAGCCAGAGACCTTCGAGAACTTCAGAATGATCGGGGATTGTTGAGAGAAGGCGCGGCATTGCCCGGGAGAAAAGCAATGTTACCCTATATGTCGGGACAGTTCGTGGATTGTCGAAGGAATCCTCAAGAGAGCTCGGTAAATTGTTTTGTCACTGGAGACTTTCGAGCTAATGAACAGGTGCGTTGCGATAGCATAATTCCTCAGTCTATAGCCTTTCATTTCAATAATCAAATGATATTTTTTTATAATTTTTTCTTACTTGAGCATTCAGCAATTGTAGTAGAAAGCTTTGTGATGATATCGATATTTAATATTTTTTCAATAATATTGCAAAATCTGATACTGTTGAACCCTGTAGGTGGGACTCCTTGCAATGCATACAATCTGGTTGAGGGAGCATAATCGTATTGCCAGAAGTCTGGGGGAGTTCAATCCTCATTGGTCTGGAGAAAAATTGTATCAGGAAGCTAGGAAGATCGTTGGAGCCGAGATGCAACACATTACTTATCAACAATGGATTCCAAAAGTTTTTGGAAAGAGTCTTGATGAATTAATTGGGGCATACTCTGGTTATGATCCCGATTTGGATCCCAGGGTTTCAAACGTTTTTGCAAGTGCCGCATTGAGATTCGGCCATTCTCTCATTCAACCGCGTTTGGAGAGACTGAACGAAACATTTGGAAGCATTCCTCAGGGACCTCTCAGCCTTCGTGACGCTTTCTTCTCGCCTTGGAGACTTGTTGATGAAGGTGGAGTCGATCCTCTACTTCGTGGAATGTTCGCTACAGCTGCAAAACTCAAATTGCCAGAGCAAAATCTCAACTCCGAACTCACTGAGGAGCTCTTCAAAACTGCTCATGCAGTTGCTCTTGATTTAGCGGCCATGAATATTCAGAGAGCTAGGGAGCATGGGATTCCGGGATATTTGGAGTGGAGGAAGTACTGCGGGATGTCAAGTGCAAATGACTTTGAGGATATCGCCGGGGAAATCAGTAACCCACGAGTGAGGAGGAAACTCAGGGATCTCTACGGACATCCGGGGAATATGGATGTTTGGGTTGGTGGAATTTTAGAGGACCAACTGCCCAACGCTAAAATTGGCCCTCTGTTCAACTGTCTGCTGTTGGAACAATTTCGTAGGTCGCGCGATGGCGATAGATTCTGGTACGAGAATCCTTCGTCCTTCAAACCCGAACAACTGCAACAGATTAAACAGATCAGTTTGGCCAGAATTCTCTGCGACAATGGAGACAACATCACTCGAGTCCAAAGAGATGTATTTCGACTCCCTGAAGGAGACAATAGTCTTATTAATTGCCATGAAATTCCATCGATGGACCTCCGTTTCTGGTCCGATTGCTGTGAAAATTGTGAAGTACCCGCTGAGAATGGAATTCCAAGGTTCAGGAGAGAGGCGGAGAAGTATATGGAGCACATGAACGTAAGAAACATCAGGGATCTTGAAAAACAAGTCAAAAATCTCGAAGCGGAATCGAAGAAACTTCAAGATCAAGCCAAAGAGATGGCCCTGCGTTTCAAAATACTACAGTTGCAACTGAGCTCCCAAATAATTTCAAATTTTAAATGATTTAGATAGTTGTGCCCTATATACGCAAAACACTCATGCATTTTGTATTCTAATTTTTACATGTCTTTTTGTACATAAACTCTTGATTTACTCTGAAGTAATCCACACTGTATTTTCAATGTACATATTAATTAAGAAATAATTCAAATCTATCGATGTTCGATGAGGTGGATGTGCTTTTACATTAAATTTGTCTTTGAATATTTACTGCATTCACTTTTAACAATACATAAGGGAAAGTGGCTGAGGGGAATTGAGGAGTAGATCGCTAGGTAAGTGAAATTATTGCAAAGATATAATTAAAATATATTTTTATTTATAAAAAAAGCAATACCCCCGCTATCGCGAATATTTTGACGGAATCATTACAACTCAATGGGCAAACCTTTAGGGTTGAGGAGATGCTCTCGAGGATTATCGAGATAAGTGGGACCATCACCCACACGAGTATGGATTATGTATTTCAATTGTCCTGGTTGACATTTTTCTCTGTTAATTTTCGAAATTAATTCCTTTGAGAGAGGTAAGCTTTGTGGGGGATTTCCCCTTTTATACTTTAAATTTTCAATGGATTTCGATGGCAAATAATAATCTAATAGTCCTAAGACCTCTGGGACGTTTTCCTCGAGTAGATAGAGAACAGTATTTGGGCCTGCATCGTTTGTATATCCAACCTGGAACAAGGGAAATAATTGTCACCAATAATGGAGCATTACGTATAGAATTATCCAGCGAATGAATAGTTTTTCAAAGAAATTTTGGTTTATTTGTAAATTAAAGGGATCAAACAATAGACAACATGCAAAAATAATCTTGATAAAAAGTTTGCGAACTTGATTTTTCGTTCTAAGTGACTCATTTTGGAGATTCTATTCTCCAATAGAACGATATCCCATACCTTCAAACAATTAGAGGCTGCGTTGTATGCATGGATGAGGTCAATGACACTGAAGGAAACGTTGTTGAGGTAAAAACAAGGGGGAGTCGTGTCTAGACAGACAGCGTGCATCTGGTTAGAGTCCTTCATCATCAACTCGGCAAATTTTTCAAAATTCC
Organism: Psyttalia lounsburyi; assembly: GCA_030522865.1. Lineage (NCBI taxonomy): Eukaryota > Metazoa > Arthropoda > Insecta > Hymenoptera > Braconidae > Psyttalia > Psyttalia lounsburyi. The sequence continues at coordinate 25,504 of JAPYZN010000223.1, forward strand.
TAGTCATTATTGCCTGGTGCATTTCTTTTACCCTTCTTGGGACACAGTGCTCAGCTCGATATTTCAGGAGTTCTGATGTTAAGACGCCATTATTCATGCCGACAGCACTTGACGTTTTTTTCCTCTCGTCGTTTACCTGTCGATTCACCCGGATTAAGGATTAGTATGTAAATTAAAAATATGTAAAATAAAAAAATTAAGACTATTGAATTGAATTTTTACTTACAACTAGAATCAAAATCCTCATTTCCGGCCAATGAGACGGAGGGGCAATTTGCTTGGCGATACTATCACTTCCGTTGGCGTCAGTGCCTGCATACCAGCGCACAAATCCACCATACACACTTCTACATGCCGAGCCAGACCCCAAACGAGCAATTGTACTTATGTCTCCTTCTACTTTGTACAATTTTGCGAGTGCAGCACTTAGGCAGGCATAACCAGCTGCACTCGATGCCAGACCTGCTGCTGTTGGGAAATTATTCTTGGAACATATGTGCAGCTTCCAGTTCTCCATCTCCGGCGACAGTTGAACGCGTTTTCGAACTGGAAAAATAATCAATACATTTCATGCCGGTGTAGATTTCTTTTTTTTAGATTTTTATCGTATTTATATTGGCCGCACTTTCGCGCAAACAAGTCTGGAGGCGGGGATTGCTGATAGATTCCTCGCGTCCATTGAGCCAAATGCGATCTACATCGAAGTCCGCGCTCGCCATTATGGTGGTCTTCGCACATAACTGGAACATATTGCAATAATTGAGTCGTTAGGGTAGACAAGTTGAGTAAAACAATAATTTCTATATTTTTACAGCGTTTTATAAATTAACAGATTATCATGGTTTACAGTCGGAGTTCGGTCTTACAAAGATCTTGGAAATTTTTGTCGTGAAAAGCCATTTAGTTATTCAAATTAAAAACTTAAATAAAGCTTTTTTTAAATTAATGTATTTTTCTAGTCCGTTAGGATTTATGTTATGACAGGTTCGAAATCTGGAAATTTATAAACAAATCGGGATTAATCCGTCCCTCCACGTACATTTAATTTTCGAGACATATGTATCTGTGTATTGAAGCAGTTAAAAAAATATCAAGTGATTTGATTTAATAACGTTTATAGATTACCCAATTTCCGTGAGCCTATGTCATAAAATAAAGCAAATACAATTGACATTTTTTTCTGTGAATACTACACCGGAAGCGGTAATCTTTCGCCTCATCTTGTGATCTTTCACCTTAACTACTACTTACGAGTAGCTTCCTTTTCTGTATTCATATACCAAATCTATTGAATTCCAAACCCTTACAAATGCATTATAAAAGTGAATATTACGCAGAAAAAGAGGAAGTGTAAAATCTTCAGTCCATGGGATTTCTCAATCAATCGCAAAATGTCGACGAATCTAAAAAGCTTTGGAATCTCGTAAATTTTTGGCGCATGAAAGGAAAACCAAATCATTTTTGTTATTTTTGAACAAACCGATCAAACTAAGCACGAAAGGAAATTAAATTTAGGCTGTTCACTAGTAGTTCTCATTAATTCGATAATGAAAAGATCGAGGAAAGTTTTGACGCCATTTGTCACAGAATTTTCTGCTCCAGTGGACAGCCCAAGAGAGAAGTTCTCATGATAAATTCTCTCAAACGGCTCCACTTGGAGATAATATTTGTAAAATTAATTCGTACTTACCTGATTAGTATCCAATGACGCACTAATCGAATCATTGACGGGAAGAATAAGTTGCTCATCCCGCTTTCCCCCTGAAAATTCAAATTTATTTTAAATAAAATATGAATGAAAAAAGGGTTTGAAAAATAAAGCCTGAAAAACCTTGGGAACATCCTACAGATGATGAACCAAGACAACTCTAGAAGTCACGCAGTTGCCCTTTCCGAAATATTTCTTGAGCGAATGAATTTTCCAAAATTAAGGAAAAGCCCTTTTGTATATAATAAATTGAGAAAAGCTAACGTTAAACATAGCTTCTGAATACTCTCTCAAAAATGCCTTGAACAAACTGATTTGAATTTGAATTGTTATATTTTATCTCACATCACTTCAATAGCAAGTGCGTCAGTGCGTGCGCAAACCGCAGTTTAATATGCAATTTCCAAAAACAAAACATGAGTCCCCAAAAATAAGAATGAAAAATCATTGCTAACAGAAACATTCTCGGCTCCAAATGAGTCCCCAAATTCACATCCCAAAAGTTTATGAATAATCAATAAAAAAAAATAAGCAAATATGTACATACAGTACTTGATGACGGCGATATTCACGGGTGCAATGCATGTGACAATATTCATCATGAAAATGTCCAATTGAACACACGAAAACGTAAGAAAGAGAATCGCCGAGGAGCAACTTGTGGCCGACAATTTCTATCTAAGAATCATAACAGTATGATGAACGAAGCCTCCGTTCTTCATACATAACGGATAACGGTTCCGAAAAAAATTCCTACCTTACGTGGCCTTACGCGATGCAAAGTCACAAACAGCTGATCCGAGAGTCCCCAATGATTTCTTCACGTAGCGTCTAGAAAACTGGAGTGACATTACCGATGCTGGGTCCCTGTCACTCCGTTGATAAGAGGCGTCTGAAACAACGGAGACATTTATCAGTGACTGGCGGATGCGAACAATCAGTTCTCCAATGAAACTAATTTAGATCATTTGAGAATGATTAGGATAATTTAGGGATACTTTGATAATTTAGGCATTCATAGTTTCTAGTTGCTATTCTTTTTGTCTTCACATAAATGATTGATCTCATTGACACAAAAAAGGGCAACAATTAGATGTTTAAATTCCTTTAATTATTTACAAAAGTCGGTATTAGTTAAAATATTAAACTGGAAATCGTATTGTGGCTGTCAAGCTCCCATTGAAGATAAAAAAATGAGTTGAAATTTCAGTACACAAAAAAAGCATAAATAGTTCACTCCATTCGATTTCTCGAATCTACACAATCGAGATACGCCACTCACATATGTGTAAAAGGTGCGTCATTTGTATGTGTATGTGTATTCATTTCGTGATTGTCAAAACGTTAGTCTCCAAAAAGTTAGTTTATAGATAAAAATAATCGTTATACAAAATGTTAGGTCACCCTCCGGCGTGTGTTATTGATGTAGGCACAGGGTAAGTTAATTTTTATGAAGTTGAATTAATTAATTACATGAAAATGAGGCTGGGTGCTTGGAAAGTGAGGCTAGAAAGTGACTAACACCCCTGCCGCGATGAGTAAATGCCGATTCGTCACCGTTAAAATACAAGATAATTCTGCAGAATTATAAATTTGATGATGCTGTGATAGAATGATGGCAAAAATTTCAGGTATACAAAGTTAGGATTCGCTGGCAATCGTGATCCACAGTTGACCATTCCATCAGCGATAGCCATCAAGGAAAGTGCAAAAGTCGGTGATAATTCAGCCAGGCGTGTGACGAAGGGCGTGGAGGATCTCGACTTTTACATTGGATATGAAGCATTCAATTCTCCGGGGTATTCCATCAAAGTAAGAGAACACCTATTTTGTGGTCTTTCCGTTAACTACTATAGACCTTCCCAATTTTGGTTGACGGGCCAGTCATCCGAAGCGACAAAGCAGTCTTTCGTTTGAAACTTACTTGAAGTAACAATGCTCATGCGAAAAATGTTCCTCTCATAATTGCGAAAAAAAAAGTAAAGAAATGGAAAACGTGCGAAGCCGTGAAACAATTTTTTCAAACTGAGTTCTCTTAACGGATTATGATGAATAATTTAATTACTCTTCCAGTATCCTGTTAGACATGGACTCGTTGAAGACTGGGACTTGATGGAGCGATTTCTTCAGCAGTGTATTTTCAAGTATCTCAAGGCAGAGCCTGAGGACCACCACTTTCTCCTCACAGAGCCTCCTCTGAACACACCCGAGAATCGCGAATATCTGGCCGAAATAATGTTCGAATCTTTCAACGTTCCTGGACTCTACATAGCAGTCCAAGCTGTCCTGGCACTGGCTGCCTCCTGGACAGCCAAGAGCGTGGAAAATAGAGGACTGACTGGTGTGGTAGTGGACAGTGGAGACGGTGTCACTCACGTTATCCCAGTGGCCGAGGGTTTCGTCATAGGGAGTTGCATAAAGCACATTCCAATTGCCGGCAGGGACATAACTTACTTCATACAGAGCCTCTTGAGAGAACGAGAAGTCGGTATCCCACCGGAACAATCACTCGAGACTGCCAAAGCAATTAAGGAGAAACACTGCTACATATGTCCTGATATTGCCAAAGAGTTTTCTAAGTACGATACTGATCCAAGCAAGATAAAACAGTACACAGGAATCAATAACATCACCCAGCAACCGTTCAATGTTGATGTGGGTTATGAGCGCTTTTTAGGTCCTGAAATTTTCTTTCATCCTGAGGTAATTCTTATGCTTCATGTTGTGCAATTAGCTTAAAAGCTCCATTATTAGCTCCATTCAAATAACAGTTTTGATTTATCAAAAACCAATTTCTGAAAAATTGCGATATTAAAAAAAATAATTGTTTCAGTTTGCGAATCCCGACTTTACAACTCCCCTGGGAGAGATTGTAGACGATGTGATTCAGAGTTGTCCCATCGACGTGAGAAGACCGCTGTACAAAAATATTGTGCTTTCCGGTGGATCAACCATGTTCAAAGACTTTGGGCGAAGATTGCAGAGAGATATGAAAAAAATGGTGGATACACGGTTGAAATTGAGCGAAAAATTAAGCGGCGGTCATATTACGGTAACTAAATACTTTGATTTTCACTCATTTGCGTGAGATTGAACTGCAGAATTTACGACATTAGCGCATAACAGTCGTATTTCTATGCAAAACACTCGACAATTACCCATATTTCATTTTCGCGAAAACAAATCTCCATCTCATCAATTTCTAGTGCTCGTGTGATTTGATTCTCTGCCCAACTCTTCTACATTGCTGTCTAGCTAATGTACGAATTTAATTTTTTCTATTGATTTATTTTCAGCCAACTGCAATCGACGTACGTGTAATTTCTCATCCTAAGCAGCGCTGTGCTGTTTGGTTCGGTGGTGCTCTGTTAGCCGATGAGCCTGAATTCTATCAGGTGTGCCATACGAAAAAGGATTATCAGGAGCACGGTCCTGGTATTTGTCGTTACAATCCAGCTTTTCGCAGTCTCTTGTAAACTATTGAGCATTCAAAAAGAAAAAAAAAACTTACGAACAATTGAAATTTTAGCTAATCAATTTCCATAATTTTTAGCACCTTTTGTTACGTGTATTTTCTATGAATTTTTGTGCAATCCATTGCTCACCAAAACTGAGTATTATGCCAGAGACGAAATAATCTGAATAACTGATTGTATTCCAAACAAACGACAAAACTTTTCAACGCACATCAATACTGAAAATGTTACGTGCTCATTGATCCATTTGTTGTGGAAAAAGTTAATATTAATTAATACTGATAGTGAATATAAATATAATTTTGTCTGAATTGAAGAGAAAGATAAAAGTTTCCGTGTTCAAATTCAACGTGATATCATTGTAAATAGACGTCCTGGGTTTTTTTTTTTGTTGAATAGCTATGTCGTGTTCTAATATTTTTTCATTTTAATCATTCGGTTTACTGGTATTGAGTTGCTTTTACTGAGAATATCATGTAATGTCAATAAAGTTTTTCATAATTTACCGATATTATTCCCAAGAAATTCATATAATTTGCGCTTTTATCGTCTCACAAAAAGTATCCTCCGACATTGCCCTCTAAACCTACTAACCATAGAAATATTGGCAGTGAAATTGATTTAAATAAATTATGTTCTCATGGAATGTATGTTGAAATTGATAATGTACCTACTGTATAACAAGACACTGACTATAATTTCTCATAGTTCTCTCAATTTATTCTCCAAAACTACGATAATCATTTACATCTTCATTTACATGTTCATTATTTACACAAAGTAATAGGTTTTCCCCCTGAAAATAATATAAGAAAACAAAAAAAAAAGATAATCGAAAAATATTATGCAAATTCAGCGATGAAGTAGGAGAATGGGAAGCTTCCAACCAGTAATTTACAAATTATGCTAAATTTCCCCTCTCCCTGGACGTCTTATAAGTATATCCATCTTCCCAAAAGGTCATTTTTTCACGTGCAAAACAAACCGTGATTTTTTTTCATTTTGTACAGAAATACATGCAACCAATTCTTTCGATAATGAAAGAAAAAATAGTCGCGACAACTGTGGCAATATTGAATAAATAATTTTTCGTTATATTCCGGTTCTCACAGAATGTCTGTCCGAATTAGTAATCCATCTCTCACAAAATTATAAATAATAATAAGAGAGGACACAGTGGGAACAGTATAAAAAATAACGGCCACAAAAAAGTGCGTACCCAGGAAAATAATTGAAAATATTGAAAACATTCCTCCCCCAAATTCTGTCGATTCTGATAGTAACTAATTAACGTAGCTAGATAGATTAAAATCGTTGTCGGTACAACTAAAAATATCTATAAAAATAAAGATATCTGTCAATTAGAGAAATCAAGTAATTTTTGAATTTACGATATTGAATAAAAACCTCGTGATATTCAGAAATAAAAATTCCCACGTCCTCTCGTTTCATCCTTTCACCGCAGAATTATCAAATCAGTAAATACAGGTAACAACACTCTCAATCGAACTCCTCTGGTGGCTCCCTGTCGCCGTCTTGATTCATATGAGCCCCGGCATTAGGAACAGGCCTTTCAAGATCACTGAATAGTGAAGAAACAAACAGAGTAAACAAATTAGTATTTACGCTGTCTCTCGCAGTGGAGCTCGCTTGCCTCCTGGTTTCGGGTTTGGAGTAAATATCAATGGAGTCCTGAGGTGGATAAGGATCATGCGAGAAGACATGAGTCTGCGACTGATTTACATTGTGGACAATAGGCACTTCCTTGAGATCTGAAAGGACAATATGCCGCAAAATATTTCTCGGCGGTTGTCCCTGGTACCTCATACTCCGTTTACTCTCGCAGAACTTGGCATAATCATCTCCAGCATCAATTCTATCCATAACAGCAGTGACATTGCTCTCCAACCAAGGTAAAATATCGGCCTCCTTCCACAAATGAAAGGTACGAACGACGTACAGAGTCTGCAGTTTTTCCAAAGCAACACTTGTCGTGCTTTGCGCTCTACTACCAAAGTAATCATGACCGAGAACTCTCGTATCAGTAGACACTCCACATTTATCCAGCAATTCCAGAAGCACCCCAGGAAACATGAAGAGGGCATCCTGTAGAAGTTTATCCGCTTCGTTCCTACTGCTTTCTTTGTCATCAACACGAAAATAAGCTAGAGCTAGGCTGTAGGCAATATTAGGCAGTTGCGTGAGATTTCTCTCGACATTCCAGAGATTACAAAAGTCAATGAACCATTCGTACTCCCTTGCTCTCAGTGCATAAAGATCGATGGAGAGGACCACAGCCATTGGATCTCCAACAGGGTCCAATGAGAGGAGTACTTTAGCGAGTTCTAGACTAGTTCTGTAGCACGCCCGACCGCCAATGAACGTCAGATGCTTAAATAGAGCGAGAAAGAGGGCTCGATTCGTCTGCATTTTGTAGTTCAATCTGCAGTTGCCAGTTGTGAGGTTGAAAAGAGGATGAAAAGCACATTCCAGACAGTGAACTGCTCTTTCCACAAGTTCGGCAGCCATTTGGAGATCCTCATTGAACTTGCAAACATCAGAAAATTGTAGGAGGGAGTCCACATGACAGGGATTCGCATTGATAATGCTGATGATGATTTCAGGATTTGGATTTTCCACTGCTACGAGAAATTTCTCCTGAACTTGTCTATATGCTGGACTATGAATGAAGACGAAGTATTGGAGTCCATTTTCAGCCTCTGTTGTCTGGTCAAGAGTCATTGAGAGGCCTGCTTTATTCACTGGAAACCAGTCTGGTATTGTTGTCAGCCAAGTTTTACGAAGATGACTAGTTCTACCTCGACCACGTGATTTATTCTGATCGCCTGGCAGAATTTTACTGCCACAAATTCGTTTTAGCTCGTTGTGAGGATTCAGGTACTTGTGTTCAATGGTCATGATGCTGTCTCGCGTCTTTTCAGCTGGTTTGTGATCAGATTTACTGGAGCTAGCAACAGGCTCTCCGAGGAGCTTGTTCACTTCACGCACACTGCGCTCGATTTCGTCGATCTCATCCTGGGAGTCTTCTCTAGGGGGATCCTCCAGTTTTGATCGGTCCTTCTTCTTCTTCTTCTTCTTTTTCTTTGGCTTCACTGGACTCGGAGCGGAGGACTCTGGACTGAGATCTGGATTGAGGTTTTCGTCGTCATCTTCTCGAGGATCATCATCAGAATCACCATTTAGCTGGAAGAAGAATATTGAAAGATTTCGTTTCGAGTTGAGGAAGTAAATAAGATAAAAACAGCATATGGAAATCGTGGAGAATCAGAAGAGTCTTATCTGGAACACATTCGAAGATTGTTTATCCACTTCTCTTCACATATTGACAAAATATGAAGAAATTGCTACCAGTGTAATAGACAATTTGATAGTAATCTTCGTTTGATGAATGGAACATAACCCAGAAGAGGTTAATAAATACATAAATTTAATATGCTGATTGCAAATGTCTTATCACTTTTTCCATGATATTTTGGAGCAAACTTGATGACATTATTTTATGATTTTTGGATATTTACCAAATCGAACATATTGAACTGCCTCGGTTTTTTCCCACTGATGATTGGAATTTCATTGTCACTTGTTTCTTCATGATTTTCTTTGGTAATGATGCTCTCACCGTAGAATTTTCGCAAATAACGAGTGGACATTTTGACACTAAATATTCAATTGCTCTTGACAACTCTAATATTTCTATCGCGATACAAGGGTTAGAATTACAAGATAATGATCCCCAATTGGGGGCATGGAAAATAGATCGACCTCTTCACCATGATTCCTAGGTTTTGGTCAATTCCTGTACTAATGGCGTCACGTGGTCACAAGTTCCAATGAGTTAGACAGGGATAGGTATATCTGATCATCTTCGTTCGGTGCACTTGACGAATGAGCATCTTGCTAGCTGCTGACATCTGCATGAGTTTTGCGTAAACTTGGGTACCGAGTCGTCCCTGCGAAATCATACCGACCACAGTCTCTCGTCAGAAACAGGCGCCACAAATCCATTGCTCCAACTTCACCCACTTACCGGCTGAGACAATGCAGACGCTCAACGCTTCAACACCTCCTACATATACGTTCCTGCACATCGACTCTTTTGTGACTCCACTCGATTGTCAATTCTATGTGCATGTACACATGCATAGGCAATAGTACACCAGCGAATTACTTCAGCAAGTGTAGTTCCTGGAACAAAAAGGGAATTAGCTAACGAATCCGTCAGTCTCGTACACATACCAATGCTGAACCTCCAACTCCCACTGAATAAACCCTAAACTGTGTAAATTGAAGTGAATTTGAGGCAAACCGAGCCCAAGGTTTTTTTTGCGTGGAAAAAAAAGAATTGAATAACCTAACTAAAACGAGTCTGTGCGCAGTCTGCCATAGAGAGAAACTCATTTCCTTTTCAATTAAAAAAAAAAAAAAAACAGTGACAAAATAATTATTACTTCGATTCATGGTTGCTCTCGTTACACAATGACTCTCTGGTGCTGAATTAACCTCGTTCAACGGAATTTTATGATTCCAATGAGGGGAGACAATTAATGGGAATTGGAGAAACGTAACGCGAGGGTGTTTAATACAAGTGTATGTGCTGATAAACATAATTTGTAGTGGTAAAAAGAGAAACAAGTCACCAGAGTTAGAAAGGAAAATGACAAACGAAATTAAACAGCCAGTGAGTAATCTCGAAACTGAGTATTTGGAGATTAATTCAAAGAATGCATGGCCGATACTCTATCAGCACATTCGGGACGAGTGTGGAAATTTTGATTATACGTGCAATGAGTCGAAAAAACCGGGGAATAAAAATCTCAATCGTTACCGCGATGTAGCGCCTTATGATCACACGAGAATTATCTTACAAAAGGGCTCCTGTGATTACATCAATGCCAATCTACTCAAGGTAGAGCGTGCACATAGACAGTACATACTGACTCAGGGTCCTCTGCAAAGTACATCTGGACACTTTTGGCTAATGGTGTGGGAGCAAAACTCCAAAGCCATTGTTATGCTTAACAAAGTCATTGAGAAAGGTCAGGCCAAGTGTGATCAGTACTGGCCACTGGAGGCTCTGGAGGAGCCTTCGCTGACGTTCTTCAACGTTAACCTCAAAGTTGAATTTGTCAGTAGAAAACAGGCACACGATTACACTACCAGAGTTCTGAGATTAACTGATCTTGATTCACAAGAATCCAGGGAAATCCTTCATTTTCATTACACGACGTGGCCGGACTTTGGAGTTCCACAGAGCCCAACGGCATTTCTGCAGTTTCTGAATGACGTAAGGAGATCTGGAGCACTTGATGAGAATGTGGGACCACCCATTGTACATTGTTCGGCTGGAATTGGAAGATCTGGAACGTTTTGTCTTGTTGATACTTGTCTGATGCTGGTAAGTAAATGTGTCATGGTTTTTTTCCGTTAGTGGAATGAGTAGAACTGCTACGAATTATATTACTCATGTTCAATGGGACTCGAGGCTGACAGAGTGGAATTGTTTTTTGTTCTTGGAAGGCATGTTTTTAGGTTTAATAATGACATCTGACTCGTTGAGGACCGTTGAGTCAGACGATATTAAAGATCTAGAATTAAATATTTTCTTTCCATGTAAACCTTCAATATTTGTTTATTATATTTGCAGATCGAGGAGAATGGACTGAACTCAGTCAACGTCCGTGAACTTCTCATGGAAATGAGGCGCTCGAGAATGGGACTGATTCAGACCCCAGATCAATTGAGATTCTCGTATGCCGCTATCATCGAGGGATCCAGGGGGCTGCCATCCAACAACGTGGTAACTACTACCAATTCACAGTGGTACATTGCTTGTAAACTCGTGGAAACCTTCAATGAGTTTACCAGCAGTGTTCTACTGTGATGCTGCCTCATGTCAGATATTTCATGCATTATTTTTGGAATTTTAGAATGGTGTAACGGTTGAGAATCACTACGACATTGTAAACAATATCCACAACCTAGTGAATCAAAATAACGTCGAGGAGGAGGAGGAGGATGAGGACGAACCACCGCCACTACCACCACCTCGAGGAGAGTCTCTCACCAGAAGCATTATATCGGATCAACTGAGCAATGACTCAACTCCTGAAAATGGTCATTCTTACTCAATTTTTATTATCTCATAGAGTGAATAATTTTTCTAGTTCGTTGGAAATTTTTCGCATTTCATTTTTGTTTCTGAGATTTTTTATTGCAATTTTATTTCCAATTTCATTCCAAATAAATTCAAATAAATTAGAGAATTTTTGTCTTTCGGTAGTCACAAATTTATAATCCTTGTAAAAATTACCAATCAACTTGGCATGAAATTACAATTTTTTCTAACGGTACAACTAGCTAAAAAACTGGGCGATAATTACAACTGATGAATTTTATTCTAACATTTTAGAAATTGAACCTCGCCCTCCGAATAAGCCTCTGCCTATGGAGCCCACATCGAAAATATCATCGAATTCACACAACAATGAGGATCACACACCGAACAGCTCTCATCCGTAAATATCCTTTCTCTTTTCAAGAACAGAAAATTCCGGTATTCTAGTGATGAATCGTAATAAGTTGAATGAGCCATCTCTCTCAATCCTGGAACTATCTCAGTATTGAGTAATTTCGGCAGAAAATATTAGGAAAATGTGCTTGTTGTTGAGGATAATTTCCGACAAGAACGTCATTGCACATTTCAAACTGCCAACTCCAGGATAATTTCGTCTGACTTTGTGGAATAATCGTTTGATGTCCTTAATTTCTAGGAACAACGAATTACGTCATCGTCATCAAGAGAGAAACGAACGATTGGCGATTCAGGTGCGGGATATGAAACGACGACAGAAAGAGACGGAAGACTGGCAGAATTTCAAGAGGTCATTATTCAACCCAGTTACAATAGGAATAGGTAGCGTAATTATTGGTGGGGGTGTTATCGCGTTATGCAGTTATCTGTATGTCAGAGGGTAATACCGAGGCGAGCAGAGAGCAAATCAGCGAAAAGAGAAAGAAAAATGATAACTTATTTTTTATTCGTTCCCATTCGTTTTTCCTCCTCAATTTTAATGAATTCGGCTCAATCTTAAACATTGAGAGATTGTTAATACGATTTAAATTTAATCAATTTATTCGACCTGATAATGTTTGTTCATCAAAGTACCAATTGATTTTTGAATTTACAATGAGCCCCGGGGTAATGCTATTCAATAATGAAATTGGAGAGACACCAGAGAATTAAGTCTAAGTAACAGAAAAATGATTGGAGTGTTTTTCGTATTTGTATTTTTGTATTCTAATACCATAAAAAAAAAAAAAGATTCACGACAACACTGTCTAGAATATTGGGAGTGTTAAGAAGCTGATGAATTTTCTTTACCCTCTGAGAAAAATAAATCCGATATTTTTTTGCAATTGGTTCAAGAGGACAGCATTGAAGAGAAAAAAAAACAAGACTTCAGAAAATGAAGGGAGAGATGTGTATTTTTTTAAATTTTTATATATCAATAATGCAATACTTATGGCAGAAACCCGAAATTTCTACCTTGAAAACAAATTGACTGAAATTATGGTGGTAAGTTTCTTCAGAATATACACCACGTCTTTCATATTTGTCTCCATCATAATTTTTCTTGTTTAAAATTTTGAGAATAATCAATGAAGCTTATTCTCAGGAATAAAATACTATAAATAATTAAAATTTTGCATGGGCCACTAAAATCCCTTCAGGGTATTAAATATTAAACATTATAGAAAGAGAGGAAAATACTAAATTAATGAATTTAGAAATCTAGTAGTCATCCTATTAATCCAGTAGATGAAATAATACATAAACTATGTACATCTAGTTTTCAATTAATCGAGATAAATCCACGTAAATGTTTTGTCCCTCTCCAAGGAATGGAAATGAATGAGTAATCGTCTAATTAATTAAGGTGAATGTATGGAAGGGGTTGGTTTTTTTTTAGAAAAAAAAATCCTCTGTGGTAAAAAAAATGAACCCAGTGAAATGTATTGATATATTCATTTCATGCTATTCCTGACGTCCTAATCTAATTATTTAAAGAACGAGAAACGGGAGTAACATTCCACCGGACACTAGAAATCCAATAAAAATGGACGTAAATCCATTTTTAAAAAATCTCCCAGAGGTGGCAATCTCTTTGCCCACACGTCTTACATGTATAGAAATCATTTTATTTACCCGACAAAAAGGCAAAAGAACCAACACAAGTCCTCTGCTGTTGCATCCTCAGTGTACTCCACCTGATGAATCTAGACACGGTGCTAATAACAATTAAATCTAAACAGATAAAAAAAAACAATGAAAAAAGAAAAAGAGAAAACAAACTTTAACAAGTGTGTATAAGTGCGGAAGCATTCAATGAGGATGAGTCAACAGACGCGTATGTAGACTTAAACCGAAAAGGAATGATAAATTATAATTTTATTACAAATCGAGCAGGAATAAGAATCAACTAGAACCCAATAAACAGAGAATAATGTATCCTCAACTGCTAATTTTTTGTACTCAAAACCGTTCACTTTCATCAATAATCCAGTTAACTTGAGAAAAAAAAGTGCCTATCATGTTTCTGACGAATGACTTTTGCTATTATAACACTAGAGAGCCTGAATATACAGAAGTAAAACAGAATTTCAAAAGCGACAAGACACGTGTCATAAGAATTAAGGGAAGGTGGGAGTGATGAACCGCCTGGAATTCCACGTTCTTTTCATACTTAATTAAATGAATTCCAAATACAGACGCGAGATTGTACTCACCTGTACTTGTATATTTTTCTTTGCGTCTCGTTTTATTACCAATTATCTTTTCTCGCTTTTTTCAATTTCAAAGCAAACAAGAGATCTTCATCTAGTACTTGATTTCAGATCAAAAAATGAAACAACGGAAACGAGCCCTGATACTGTACACGAGGAGGCAGAATCTACGATATGAAAATAGACCTATTTACTTGGAAAATAGTAAATAAAAAAAAAACAAACAACTGCATATAAAAAAAGCTCATAAATCAATTTTTCTCCTGCAAACCACGAATTGAGAATAATTTGCCTCGTTTTTTTTTCTACACTTGGTGTAACCGGGAGAACTGGGACAATTGTATATTCAACAAAAATTATCATCAATGTTTTTGATAAAATTCAATAAATGCGCACTATTTGATATATAAATTTAAGCCATTGTATTCCATTTACCTCACTCGATTTCTTTATTTCTTTGTTTTTTATTATGCAATTTGGAGCTGTCAATTCACTTAACCATCTCAAGCATTTTTATTCTCTCATTATTAAGTAATTAATTTTTTCGAATAATGAAACTACCGTTTATTATCTATATTTGGAGTTTTATCCTGTTGTCGAGCGTGCTTTGTAAAACCCATCGATCTTCAAAAATACGGAGAAATCACGGCAGACGAGCAATCAATTTCCAATCAAGGCATTACAGGAATGATTCGCTGCTGAGGAAGAAACGAGCTGACTTGTATTTCACGCAGAATCCGGTTAAAGAAGAGCAATCAATCATTTTAGAGAGCATGAATAATTCAACGACTTCAGGACTCTCAGCAACTCCAAAGAGAGCAGTTCAGCTTGAAGATTTGGCGAAAATCTTCGGGATAACCGAAAAAACCTCAAATTTTACGAATTTCAATGAACTCCGGGATACAGACTCCTTTGCAAAACATATTCGAGTTAAACGTGATAATCCAGACTTCAACGAAGTGGTAAATCCAATTCCCGACGAACCTGTTGAATTACATCTCCGAAAAACATCAATGGACGATGACAATTCGATATCAAAGAATAATTTTGAAGATGTTTATCCGGAATCAGCTGGTCTAATCGACTACGACGCACCACTCACTCGAGTTCTCAAGACTAAACGTGAAATAAGGAAAGAGTTTTCTCCAGTGGCTGACAAAAATCTCGAGGGCACGAAGACCAGAGAAAAACGCAAGAAAAGTTCCAACAAGATTGGTGAGTTGGGCGATGTCCACGAGAACGAGTTAGTGAAAAGCAAATTGAATTTGAAAACGATACAAACTAGATCCATCGAGGAAGCCAAAGAGCTCGCTAGCAAACTAGTTGCCAAGGTTTTTTTTCTTACTTTATTCACAACTTTGCCAACTTGTTTAATGTCCTCCCCACTGCCTCACGTTATTTTTCCCCTCCGTCAGGTTAATGAAATTGAAAATTTAATGGATGGCTCTTCATCATCGTCATCATCATCTTCCGCCTCGTGGAACGAAACCAAGGCCCAGGTGATGGGCCAAGTTTCCAGGGCTGAGAGATTTGCCAACTATTCAGGTAAAAAATGAAGAGAGTTAGCTTTCTGAATCAATTTAACAATTATTTTCTTTTTAACTCAAAGATAGCTAGAAATTCAAAGTCCACACGACCGAGAAAAGCGAAGAGACAATACAGCAGAAAATCTCACCGACGAAATAACAGGAAAAAACGAAAATCCCACCGAAAGTGGGATCGATGGAGTGATTGGAGTAGTTGTAGTGTCACGTGTGGCAAAGGTAGACAAATACGATGGAGGCACTGTATTCGTGATTGTACAACTGCAGAAACAGAAATGGAGGAAAAAATGTGTCAATTGCCTGCGTGTGCCCCTGGTAAATTTCTCGGTATCTTTTAAAAATCAATTTTTGTAGTATTATGTACTTATTATATAACTGTACTGTAGCTTCTGAGAATTCTTTTAAATAAGATTTTTAATAAGAATAATGATCCCCCACTCATTTGTATGTATTTTGTTTTTCTCTTTAATTTTCGTCTTCTCATTTTGAATATCAAATACAGATCGTATTGTACAGAATATTATTAAGCACACAAACTCCCCACTATCGTCCTCATTTTCACAATACCAACGCGTGCCGGCTCTTCATCGTATTTAATTTCTTTATTTTGAAAATCTTAAAATATACAAATTATGGTTTTTCTTATCAACTTGTGGGCATAGGCGTAGTTCATCCATTATTCGGTTGTATTTCCTCAATTGGGACAAATCATTCTGGGAGAGAACAGCTCATCTGTTCCCTCATCACATTATTTTTTTCACTCATTCATTTTGTATTTTATCGTGATAATGACAATTGTTGATTTGCAAGAAAAATAATACAGCTTTTGCAATTGTAAATGCACTGGGCATTATAACGGTATTGATTTGGTGGTTTTCGCTTTTATTTTTGGACTATTTCTTTGATCACTGTGATACAATAATTCTCTTTCGTTCATACTGGCAGAAAATAAAATAACAAAAAACGTAATAATCAACGAAGAAAAAATGGAATTGCCAGTGCTTTTCAAATTGAATTATTCATATATATATAAGTTTCATTAATTGGCAGTAAAAAATTGCGATCTATCGCATAACCAGGGACAGTGGTAACGAACCCCGGGGATTTTTCTACTATTTTTCTCTCTTTTTTTTGTTCATAAAAAATTGAGCTCAAATGATGTTACGTGCGTGATAAAAATGCGTTGATTTATGTAATTTTTAAATCCATCATCTCCACCGTCCGATCCAAATAACAAAGAAATAAAAATTCGCGAGACTTATCGTTGTCTTTGTTGCTTTAGTTATATTAAAGGAGTAAAAACTGAGGCGAATTTCTATAACAACGTTAATCAAGAATGTATGTTCATCATTCACTATAATGTATATACTTTGTTATTGTTCTTTCGTGGTTTCTTCCTGATTACAATGATTTCCATTTTGAAAAATCAGTTCCTTAGACTTTGCTACTAAAATCCAGGCATTCCATGAATTGGCTCGTCAGGCCATTTTGATTGGTATCTGCCAGCAACACCACCGGCTAGCATTCTCACGTCCCTGTCTGGATCTTGACGCAGTCCTCGCATCTTCTGATTCACCTTCTCCGCTTGTTCTGGTCCGAATGTATCTAGTGGAAAAATAATGATGATTAAACAAAGAGAATTATCGCCAAGGTTTATAGAATTCCCTTGATCTCAATGCTTTTATTTTCTCAATAAAATGGAATGATGAAAGTACTTCGATAATACATAATTTGTGCTAGGCTTAGATCAATGAATTGTTCACGTGTTTCCCAAAAATATGATGTAAGAGACGATAAACTATACTCACTTATTATCTTGAACACCTGCGTCGTGAGTGTCCTCACAACGGACAGTCTGACATTAGGAACGACATCCGAGGAAAGGCTCAAGAGACAGGGCAGCAATTCCTTGGAGAATATCTCCCCAGAAATAGCTTCACTTGATAAAAGTGACGCACATAGTAGTGCATAAGTCTGACGACAAGTCCACCTACTCGAATTGGTGGTGAGCATTCCGCTGAGCTCCTGGATAATCGCTGTGACGAGCTCCTCATCGGTAGATAAATACGAGATAATCTGCGTTACCAATGCAAGAGCCATGTGTCGTACAGCAGCAATTTTGTCAACAAGCAGTGGGAATGATATTGGAGCAATGTGAGTAGATACATCCTGAGCACTCCAAAGTGGAATAGTCTCGAGCAATCGTCTAGCAACTTCCTCCCTGAATCTCCAATTCCACTCATTCCACTCGTTGTCCCGCGTGAGAAAGCCCTTTAGTTTCGGTAAAAATTGACACCTGTCAGATGGTTTGAGAACCTTGAGAAACGTCGCAAGATGCTTGAGGGCGCCTATCCGTACTTCATCAAGATCCTTGATGAAACCATCATAAATCGGCATAAGATCCTGGCCAGACAGCTCCTCACCAAGTATCATAGCAACCTCATGAATACTCGATGCCATAGTTCTTCTCACTTTGTACTCCCTAGCGTCTGACAAATAACCATATGCAGCCTTGAGCATTCCCCAATTCTCTCTGCCAAGTGTCAAGACAATAGCGGGAAAGTAAAATGCACAGAAACGTGTCATTTCAGCGATGTTTAAATTCCACCAGGCCTCTGGATTCGCCATCGATACAAAAAAGTCAATTAGCACTTGTGGTACAATTGTTTGACTGCCAACATTACTGACGCTTTTGCTCATTGGATGCTGCTGCTGCTGCTGCTGTTGCTGCTGCCTCTCACAAAAACTTACTTCTGATGATGTATCAACAGACACATCAATCGTCTCATTCAATTCCCTAGACTCGGGGGATGCCTGAGTATTCGCGTCAATTTCATTTTCACTAGATTGTCTAGAAACACTGTCCTCACTACTATTGTCATTTACAACTACTGCCCCTGGACACGCTTTACGATTGTCATTCAGTTCTGGTTTCTGCGATTTAATCACACGATTTTCTTTATCATCATCGGCAACTGTTACTTTTATTACTGGTATGTTATCGTCACTCGATGTATCATTTTGGTCCTCAATTATTGAAGATTCTGGTTTTGCCTGAGTTGATTGGGCCCCCTCACTCGCTGCTCTGACTAATTCATCGTCGAGGGGCAAATCGGGGGGTATGTAGTAGTAAAGAAATGGACTGAATTGATTTGGATCGTCACTCGATAAACCATCATCTACTGTTTGTTTAGGTACTTTTACAATTGCATCGAATTCTATTATTATATCGCCATATTTTTGTATTGTCTTTTCGTATTCTTGCTTTGGAGTATTGCGCTCATCACGAGCTCTTGCGCTTCTTTGATTGGATCCTAACACTGGACAATTGAGTATTTCGGGATTGTTGTCATAATCCTCGTCGGCTGAAGATTTGCAAGCTGCCGATGACTCTGCCGATCCGGAGAATGATATCCTGAAAATTTTGCAGTCTCGTTAATACCTCCATTTTTTTCCCCCATACCTCTCAGGCTTTGCAACACGTCAAGCATTTGGCAATAAAATAATGGAGATTTTGGCAAAAAATTAAAAAGGGCGGAGGGCTAAAAATAAAATAAAAAATGACGCGCATACATACATGTTATACCTGAGCTCGGTACCATGTTGATCCGTTAATACAAGTTCACCATACTGATTGTAAGCAAAACCAGTGAATTGTTTTGCAAATGTCGAGATAAAAGGTCCAAGTATTTGGTATGCTGATAATCTGACCCACTTCGACTCATCCTGAAGAAAGTTGGCGAGAATTGGCGATAGGGTGTTACGACGATGCTCAAGTGATACACAGCAAGCTATTGACACCATCACGTCGGCACACGATTTGCGAACTGTCCAGATTGGGTCTTTGCAGAGGGACACGTATATTGGCAGCTGAAATCATTTGAAAGAATTCTAGAAATTTAGCCAGGTCCATCCATCAATAATGCTCATCTTAAAATCATTCAGAATGTTTAGGAAGATAAATAGTATTTTTAAATATCTTGTTTATTTTCTTTTTCCGTTTTAGTTTACTTATTCTTGAGGACTTTTTTCTAATTTAAGAGTAAATAGTAATGCAGAAATCTTTCATATTTGAAGACATTGGTATAATAAAAAAAACAATAATTGCAGCGAGAAAAAAAAAGTAATCCCAGCTGAATTACCCAATTATTTTGAGTTCCTTAACTAATTTAATTACGACTAAGTGAGCAAAAATGTATGAAATATTATTGGAGTTGGTGAGTGATCTTACCAATTTGTCATAGATCGTCTCCTTGGCCATCGATACCGAAAACTCACCAAAGTGTATAGCACAGAGTTTTCTGAAGAAGAAATTATCATCGCAACAGAGCGACAGGTATCGTTTCAGAAAAAGTCTCTCAGCTGTCGCGGGATCAAGTAGTGGAGCGACCTTGCTCATTCCCTAAGAAAGAATAATCGAGGTTGAATTTGTATCCCATAGTGATAATTCTCCGTTAATTAAGAAAGAAAAAAAAACAACGACGCGCTAGGATAATTTCAGTAGAAAAATAGATAATAAGTAGGGCTATTGATGAGATTTATCGTACTGTATCGCTCATCAAAGCTGGCTGTGATATGCATTCAGACAATCACCACATCACAACCACTCTGACGGGCAAAACGGCCGATATTTTCGTGACGTCAAATGGATCCTCAAATTAACTCAACGTCTCATTAATAACTACTTTGGAAACAATGAAAATACAATGGAATGTTTCATCTCGCGCTGTCAACAGCGGAATTAATCCGAAAGTAATGAACTTCGAGACAAAACGTCGGCAAATAGTTTATACAGAAAATTCCTTAAACAGATAAATAGTCCAACGACATCCAGGGTGTCCAGTGGAACATAGACACATATTTCAAGAAGTACATGTTAAAAACTGCAAACGATAGAACATCACTCACATTAAAATTGTCCCACTCTTGGTGGTTTCACCGAGTTAATCATTGAATTATGGATGCCGCGACGCTCATCAAAGCTGGCTGTGATATGAACAAACATAACACATACAACAGCCACTCTGTGAGCGACGCTACTATCAATTTTCATCGGCTATCGTCTTCCTCCGTGGCTCCTTAATCCTGGTAATTTATCGAATACATTTTTTTCTCATCCTGGCTGACGTTAAAAACAGCGATCCAACTTGTCAAAAATGGCTGTGATATGAGAGTAAACAACACGTCACAACCATTTTGACGATTGGATCGCGTTTCCTCCTTGCGGAGTTTTTTCCTGGGGTTCGTGGCGAAAAAAAAAGAAATATATATATATATATATATATATATAAATATATATATATAATTTTTTTTTCGAGCGGGAGAGAACATAAATACAGGGAAATCCTCCATTCTCCTTAATCGCTAGTTTCGATGTGAATGGATTGTAGAAGATTTCTACGAGCCGACCTCATCAAAGTGGCTGTGATATGATTGACAACATTTCACAACCAATTTGATGTACCGGACCGCAAAAGGGTTTCCAAAAATATTCCTGAAAAAACAGTCAACATTTCTCTTACGATGTGTATCATTGAAATAAAATATATGTAAACACACCCTGGTTGACATTGGACACAATTTTGCTCATCAAAGCTGGCTGTGATAGTAAAAAATCTATAACAAACCAGCTTTGATGGTAAAAGCATGTCCTCCCACCTGCAACTTACATTCCTAAAATTGACAAAATTTACTACTACAAATGGTTAATTAGTGGCATAATTAATCCACGACGAGTGGTGTAAATTAACAAAAAGATCATACAAAAATTGATAAGAAACGTGTGAAAACGAACGCCACATGAAAGACAAGGTAGTGAGACGCGAAGTGTCGCAAGAACATCTCACTACCCATGTCTTTCACCCAGAATCCGCCATTATCAAGACTCTCGTTCACAGATAACAATGGAAAATTGATTGATCATCTCGGTGAATCATTGAGCAAATTAAAAATCATGGTATGATAAATTTTAGTAACTCACATCAATGGCAAGCGTGACGTATTCAAGTTTAGCCGGTTGCTGCCCCATCATCAGGAGGGTAGGCGCCAGGACGAATACGATCGAGTCCTCGTCGAGGAGACCGCGCTCGATGAGCGTAAGTAGGGCTGTGTGGGTGGAATTTCGCACCTGTAATTCGTTGGAATTTTATTTTATTAGCTTCCTCAACCCAAAATGATGAGACTCTTCCAGTGATCAACGAGAGAATGTACTCCCTTCAATTGATTCGAGTTTAAAAATTTTTCAATCTGATTTCCCCCCCCCCCCCTTCATTTGAATGAATTTTAAATATTCATTAACCTGTTGATCCTCATCATGAAGGAACGTGGCAATTAAATGAATCAAATGATTCGATAAAACATTGCCAAATCTCTCAGGCGCCTCCTGGCATATCATCGCCACATGCGGCAGCTGCTCGATAAGTTCCAGTCTTACGATAGCATCTGGAAGAAAAAAAAATTATTTTAGCCGATAAATACATCGGACAATGCCCCCAACTAGGTGCGAATTTTACAGTTTTCAATGTAATAAGCGACATGACACGAAAAATGGCCGTTCCAAATATTTCCCATGTCTCAAAACAAGAAAATTTCCTCGACCATTGGATTCCCCCCCCCCCCCCCTCTAGCCGCAATTTTTTTTCAAATTGCACTTAATGAGATGACTGGGTTTTTTTTAATTTACAAAATCTCGATCACATACTTTTGAACGGATAGCATGTGGAATTGCAAAAAGATGAAATTTGTATTTATTAGATAAGCGCAGAACAACTGGCCGATGCCGCCAAAAATGAGCGCCAACGGAGGAAAAATGGTCGCTCCAAATTCCCCTTCTCCTCGAGTCTATCCCCAAGCGTCGAGTAACTAGAGCCACTAGAGCGACATTTTGACCATTAGAGGCGGTTAAATTTTTATATCTAGCGTCGACAGACCAAGAAATTATTCGGAACGACTAATTTTTCGACTCTGGGAGGAATTTCTAAGTACAACGTCATTCCTGGAAGTCAACACAGGTATACGACTTTCTCTGGCTTCCCGGCTAAATTCGAAAAAATTTCGAATATGCTCGGTAAAAGGACTCGAGGGATTTCCGAGAACTGGCTCTTCGCCCGGTGGCGCGCGCCTTCTCTCTCACTGCACTCGAACACCGGAGGAACAATTCGGTGGGTTAATTTCGCGCGAGAATCCATGACCAATTTGAAGGGATGCCACTAATTTTTTGAAAATAAAATTTATCAAAACCGTCCGCGACTTTTCATCAAAATCACAAATTCCAAAGACGTGAAAGGCGCCAGCCACTGGAGGGGCAAGCGTTCACTCCGAGCGCGTGGCTACAACTGATTGAAAAATGCATCTTTCACAAGAAAACATTAGTTCCGGGAAGAAGCCCAAATGGAGAAGGGCTCCATCCCCACCCCCGAAAATTTCCTTCATCACTCGACTGAAAGGAAGGCAACAATTTGGGACGATCGGGCGGCAGTTGTCTCCCTTCGATCTCTTCAACTCCCGACTTTTTTTCTCCCTCAACCGTCTCCCCACCCCCACATTCCCCCCCCCAAAATTTCTTGAAGCAAAAGGAGCAGAAGGCAACATGTGCTGGCTCATTACTGGCTTTTTTTCTTTCTATTTTCCCACTCTTCCCGCATTCACTGAAAAACCCAAATCTACTGACGCGGCGCGCGTGTCTCGATTTAGGGGGTGAGGGCGGGAAAAAGCTGTCGTTTTCATCGTGAACTGTTGGCACGTGTTAGACCCCAAGATGATCCTTGATTTCTTGAGGAAGTTGAATATACGGCTGCTGTTTGGCCTGCACTCGTTGACGATCTATCACTATGTCTTATCTTTCACTTCCTTCCTTTTCACTTGAGGGAACTCAAGACCCCCCCTCAGAAGGAACTAAAAATAAAAATCCAACGTCTCGTTCCTCTTGCCCCTTAATTTGTCTCTAGCTATACCGATGACATGTGATGAAATCCAAGTCAATCCGAAACTGAAGAAGTCTAGGCTCCTCTTGTAACCATCTACTGAGAATTGTTTTTTTAATTTTTCAAGTACAATTTTCCTTCTACTGAGAAACTCACAGTCTGAAAATTCTTAAGGGCAAAATGTATCTCAGACTGATAAAAAAAAACCTGCATAAAAAAATAGTGTACTTGTCTGAGACTCAATTCGTTGAGGACAACCAATTCGTAGCAATTAAATGGCTTCCAAAACCAAGTCAAATGGCTCTTAAAAAATATTTTATGATTTGAAGTTCAGAAGAACTGAATAAATTGATTTATCTAGACCTACTTCGAAAAATCCCTCTCTGGTAGGAAAAGAAAATAAAAAGATATTTAATAGTATATTTCGTAACAAGTGAAAAAAAAATGGTTTTTGGCGAGTGGGAGGTTTATATCACGAGCCGAAGGCGAGGGATATAATTCCACGAGTCAAATTCCGATACAGCGTGATGAAAAAAATATTTTAAATATCTCAAATTCTTAAAAATGTTCAATTCCTCACTTTCCGGAAAGTGTTCTATGGTTAATAAATTTTTTAAACGAGTGTTTTTTTAAAGTGTCGTAACTTGGGGGATAATATTATTATTTTTCTACACATAAAATGCATGCGAATTTATAACTTTGAGCAGAAGTTTCGTCGATGCGATTGGTACGAATGTGCTTATTTAATGAATGTTATTCCCTTCAGACAGAATAATACATTGAAGTGATGTTTAATAATAAAAATAGGAAGACTAAAGCATTGCAAGTTCGTGGGGGTTCGGCTTTTAAAAATAAATTCCCCCCAATTTCTCTGGTTTGACTCATTCTCACATGCCAGGGTGTCTCACTTCCGGTGACAAAGATACCCCCCTATCCCCCTGAGACACTGGATCCATCGAGAAACTTTCTCTCATCCCTTTTACCTACTTTCAAATAGCAGGAGAATTTTTCTAATGCGCTTTTTGAAAAATATATCATGCGAGCAATTCCCCAAATCACTAAATATCCATTGCTCGTTATTGCGCAAGTGTAATTCAATGACTCTCAGTGAGAGAATTTAATTGTGCAGTAAAATGTAAGGAGTGTCAAGCAAAATACAGTGCAGGGCCACATACAATGAAGGATTTTGTCCATTTGTCATTAATTTACAATCCTCAGTAATGAAACAACGGGAGCAAGCAGGATAAATAAATAAAATTTGTTCCATCGACTCACCTGTATCGTTAACCAATTTGTGAACGGGATGCATCACCTCGGAAACATTGAGGCCCGTGCAATGGTCGACGGCATTTCGGAAAATATCCACCAAAAGTCGCCCTACCAATTGTCTGTAACAAAATAAATGAAACATAATCGTGAGTAAAAAAATTGAACATACGGTTTTCATCACATGGCTTAATAAATTGCACTTCTTCGCAACTGCTTCGCTGATGTTTTTATGCGGTTCGTATAAGTATATTTGTTGGCGAATGTGATTATCCGACCTTCGGCTGGAACCTCAAAGCCGCATTTGTCAAAAAATATTTTGCAATAAAAATTACGATTTTCCAAATATAACTGAAAGCCTCGCGTGTTCTAAATTTTGAAAGAGATTTTCGGACAAAATTTTTGGATATTGTTAAAAATACTAAAAACGGGGATGAAGAAATCTGTTGAAAATATTTTTCAGAGGCAGTCGTGATTTTTTTTGTCCTCAAAGCAATATCAAATTGACTTCAGGGGTGAATCGATAAAACGATTTAAGTCAATTTCCAATGTCTGACGATTTTTAATAAATTTATGGAAATTCAGGGCGGATGGCAAAATTCTAAAGACTCTAAAAAATGAATCAACCAGTGGACTCTTGAATCTTTCCGAGTATTTTTTAATGAAAAATAATAATATTAAAAAAATACTTCGTCCCCACCCTCATCTTAAAAATGTGGTCGGGCGTAATGAATGGATATTGTTAAAAAGTATTAAAAACGGTGATGAGGAAATTGTTTAAAAAATTCAGCAGACCAAAATTGCAATACCAAATTGTCTTCAGTTTTCAATGTTTGACAGTTTTTAATAAATATTAAGGAATTCAGAGCGAACGGCAAAATCCTGAAAATTCCAAAAAATTAATCAAAAACTCTGTCAACATCTAGAGTGTGGGTAAACCGCTAAACCCGTGCCCCCTCGAATTGATCTTTCCGAGTATATTTTAATGAAAAATAATAACATAAAAAAACTCCTAGGTCCCCACCCTCATTTTAAAAATGTGGACGGGGCGAGTTGCTATGTTTGAGCGTCTTATATGTGACAACAGGAGAGGGTGACTGGAAGATGATTGAAAAAGTGGGGGAAATCCAAGCGAGGGACTCGCAAAGGCACGCGGTATCATTGGCCGCAGTGGCCGCCACGCGGTTGAACAGTGGAGGACAAGTGGGGGAGCTGAACCGACACTACTCGCCGACGACTGTGGCGCGCTCCAGCGTCGCGACGCCACGCCCACGACACCCGCGCAAACATGGCCGCGTGTAGACCGTATGTATCCAGCGAAAATGCGCGGGACACACTCCACCATATACTCTAACACATATGTATTCTATATATATACACATATATGTACTGAGTATATAAGCGTGTAAACCTCGACTGTATCCCGGGTTAAATGACAGAGAGGGCGGAAAATGGGGCCTTCAACGAAATATAGGCTATTTCCTACCATATATAGACTGAAGTGGGTGTAAAGACACATTTTCAGGATTTTTTCCTACCCCAGGGGATGATATATTTTACAGCCACCGCTGAATAATATTCATATATTTTTCAAGTCACTCGCTCGTTTAAAAAAGAATAATCAATTATTTTCGTTGAATTGAAAATTCATTTGGCCCGTCAAGCCACTCTGAACCTTTGAAGCAACAATTTATGATTGAGTAGGTAATTTATCGATTGCATTGATTGATTTATGGTTGCCTCGTATGATTGCAGGTATCGCAGAAAATGTTCCAGTCGAACTATCATCAACACTAAAGACAATAGTCAAAAGACTTTGCTCTCGAAGCCAACGTTTTCTCGGGTGAGCCAATAGTTTCTAACAAAAATCGATTTTATGTCCTTCAAAAAAACAAAAAATATTCATTTTACCCTAGAAAAAAAAGGACGGAAATTTAAAAAAAATCTTGAACAGCGTTATTGCCCGCAGAAAATTATGTACGCGTAAGCAGCAATTTTTCATATGAAAAATTTCATTGAAAATTTGTCATTGGAGATGTTTTAGATTTGTTTTCTTGACATTGACAAGCACAGACGTCAGTCAATCAATTTCATGGTCCCCTCATAATGATCATCTTCATTTACCTGAAATAGAATTTTTCGTAATTTTTCTTGCGGTGGGAAATTGTGTTTGGCCGTGTAGACTAACGCAGACCATTAGTTCGAATATTCTGGTGGGTAAAATCCAGCCAAGTTTAATGGAGTTTCCATACAAGAGGCGTCTATGATCTCATTTCATTGTCTATGTATATTCCTCCATGAAAATAGGAGCCTACCTCAGAGAGAAGTGTATACCTTGTGGATATCGACATGGATCAACTGTGTTCCATTGAAATTCGATCGAAGCCCTTCAAAAGCCTAAGACCAACCTAAAAATCCCCCCCAAAGAGTCCCCACGTCGATATAAAGCGACGCAAAAAAATGAAAATAAATTTTAAAAAATAACACATGCTCGTTGGCGCGCTGAGCTACAACGATTCACATTGTAAAATAAAACCAACTCAATTTGTCTCAGCAATTTTTAAGGATTACTCCGCGTGTGCCTCCAGCTCTCCAGGTGCTTCCAAATGGCAAGTCAGAGGAAACAGAAGGGAAAAAAAATGGGGGCTCGATTCTGTCTATGCATCTGTCGTTCCTGCGGATCCATAAATCAATCTCATCCAGGCGTTCTCCCATTTCTCCAGTCGAAATAAATGTAACGAAAAAAATGTGTGCAGAGCCCACTAAAATTTCACGAAAAAATGCCCGAACCTCCTCCCACCTGGCGTCTAAAATTCTTGAACAATCTACTCAGCAATAATACTAATAAATCCAATAAATCACCAGTGCAAAAAATTGTTAGAAAATTCTTATTCGCTCCTTGGCGTGTGAACATCAAAGGGAAATGACCTCAAGTCTCAACAAGAATACTTAACCCAAAAAGGAAAAAAAAACTCGATATTCTTTACACACTCAACCCCAACAGCCCCAAAATATAAAAGAAGGCTCCTGGTATAGACTACTGATCCCATATGAATTAAAGATAAACGTCAACTCTGGCATTGCGATAGTTGAAAGTTCAATCACTCGTTCATTTCCACTGTTGCCGTTTCAACAGAATTTGTGGATCCTCCAGTGTCGCCCTCTGTCTATCGTCTGGCGAGTCGGGGCATTTCTAAAAGGTATTAGTGAAGGATAGAGACCCAAGAGAGAGCGAGCGAGAGAGTGAGGGAGGGAGGGAGGGAGAGTCTGGATGGTACACATATACAGGGCTCGTCGCGTAACCGTTGGAGTGCCGCGCGCGCACGACAAGTACGAAAACGGCGAAAAGGGGAATGCCAACGCCAAAGGGAGAGGTCCGGAGAGAAGTGAAAGGGGTGAGAAACGGCACTCACCGGAGGGGAGAGATGATGAGGAACGAGGATACAGCTAGACTACAAGGGTCTTATGGGGTGGGGACGCGAGAGGGAAGAGGTGGCGGTGAAGGAGGAGGAGGAGGAGGGGAGTCGGGAGGAGGCCCAGTGGGCGAGGGACGGAATACGATACGCGCGGAGGCACGTCGGTGTGTAGTGGCCGCATGGTATGGTGGGCTCAGCGTGAGTAACGTGTGTACGCGAGAAACGAGCCGAGTGGAGTGGCCGCGCCTGCGCAAACCACAATTTTACTCGCACTGAATGAACCTCCCCCACCACTGGCATTTTGAAATGACGCTGAGCGCGCGAACTACTGGACAAGACAAGTCCACGATGCCAAACGAATGTACATCAACAACACTTGTACGATCTGTACACTTTCGTGAGAGTAATTGTAGTCCTCCCTCATCTCTCAATGTCTCAATCACATTCAACGCTTGTCTGTGGATTTTTTATGTGAATTGTTATATCAGTATTTTTATTTTCGCTCTCACTTGTACTGTACAATCCGGTAGAATGAGGAATGTGCCCCCCTCCCGACGGCTATTGAAAAAATTTTTACCACACTCATTTCCACTCTCAAATGAGATTTTGGGGGATTCACGGGCCAACGCTCTCTCGCTCGGGGGCTTAAGAATGCCCCCCCCCCCCCCCCCCCCCCCCCCCCGCCCCCCCCCGGCGGCGCCGCCGCCCCGCCCCCCCCGCCCGCACACGTTTCATGAAAAACCCTTACCTGTACTGGCCCACAACTGGCAATGGAGAGAAAGAGCGAGAGAGAGAGAGAGACGGAGAAAGAGACAGAGCTCGGGAGGGGCGGGAGGGAGGGAGAGAGCTCTTCTCCGGGAGTTTCGAGACGAGCAAGACAGAGACGAGCAATATTGATTTGTGAGGCGAGTGCACACACACACACACACACACACCCCTCTCTACCTTCTGGCGCGGTTCACTACCCCCTAAACCTATCCTCTTTTGTCGCCCCTCAACTCGTTTCACCTACTCATGCCTTTTCACTCTTTTCGGTGCGCCACCCCACCCCCCGCGCTCTACCCCCTCGTCTAAACACGTCCCGCGGGTTCTGCTGGCGTTTTAATATCAACGGGTGTCATCGCTCGTCGACCACCGGTCCACATTTCAGTCTACGCCCGGTTCGCTCCGTCTCCCTCTCTCTCGCTCTCGTTCTTTCGCTCTCTCTCTCTCTCGTTCTTTCGCTCTCTCTCTCTCTCTCTCTCTCTCTCTCTCTCTCTCTCTCTCCCTCTCTCTCTCTCTCCCCCTTGCCACCGTTGAATCCAGTTTTTTTTGGGTTATATAGTTTTTTTTGGGTTATATTTTTCACTCTCTCAGCATTCATGCGGCGCCCGTCACCCCTCGACAGCGCACGATACGTGGTATATCATTTGGGTGGGTCAGGGCCGGGAAGTGATGCATACTAGGCCAACTAGATGAACCCATTAAGCACCCTTGGCATTTTAAAACTCATCAATTGAAATATGGCTCGCTTTTTGATTGATACTTTGGGTGTCAATAATAATTACTAGACATTTCGATGAGTCAAAATATTCGCGATTTAGTCCACATAATTCAGCGAGCCAAGCCCCACGTCGAGATGAAAAAATTCAAAGATGAGAGGGGAAAAAAAATATTGGAAAAAAAAAAATAAAGACGCGGAGGCTGGGCTCGCGTGTGATGAGAACAGGTTGGGATAGCGAAGATAGTAGGATGGGCGGGAGAGAGGGTGAAGGGAGTGCATCGCCTGAGACGAAGTAAACAAGTGGATGGAGGTAGGACGAGTATACGGTGGTCAGTGTATTTGGTACATTCCTCTGCAAACTGCGCTAACGTCGATAGAGATGGAGGTGAGCGAGAAAGAAGGGAATGGCGGAGAAAACGAGGGTAAGAGAGAAAGAGAGGGAGAGAGAGAGAGAGGGAGAGGAGAGAGAAGCGCACCGCTTTGGACCGACGGACGCGAACCGCATTCCCGACCGTGACCTTCGCTAGGACATCGCCACTGTCCCCACTACTCCCCGCCAACCCTCACGCTCCAAAGTACCTTACTCCTTGGGTACAGTACGCGTGCAAATGCCTCCCGAGTCGTAATCATATTATCTCTGTTCTTCATTATTATTTTATGCTGAAAATGGCTGGAGGGTAGTTGATATGATTGATGAAAATATGGGACTGAAGTGGATGGCAACGGCTGGAGATAAGTTTTTTTTTTTTTTGAATGAAAAACTATCACCTCAATTCTGAAGGTGAAACCGGTCGGATTTTTGGAAAGTGGGAGGTAAAGAATCCGTGCCGTCCGGCTTTTTCTAATAAACGAGGGGGCCGCTCTGAATCTGAGCAAATATTTGTCGAGCGTCTGACTAACGGGTCGTAAAATAGAAGAACGCGAGAGGACAGAGGAGCCCCGAACAGCGAGGAAGTATTAAAGAGGCTCATTCATAGTTTCTCAGTGTTTTTTTTTCCTTTTATTTAAGTGCATTTTTTCACCCCGTCTGCCCCAAGTGTTGTCGGGATTTCGGTTGTACAGACAACAAGAAATATTCAATAAAAATTACGCCAAGACTAGCGTAGAAGAGCTCCACACTCCGGCTACGCGAATTACGTTACATTAGTCGTAATTTTTTATTAAATATTTCTGTATGAGTAGTAAGGGGTATAAAGTATCGAATATAAATATTTGAGGAAAAAATTCTTGACCGTACAGGTCATGCCGATAATCTCAAAGTGGTTTGGTGTTAATGAAGAAGCCGCGGCCCGCCTCAATTAGCATTTTCCTACGGGCTTTTTTTTCTCACTTTTTTTTTGTCAAGTGTTAAAAAGTAACCGACATTTGATGAGAGACAGAAAAAAAAAGAAACAACACTGCCGAGCTATATAAAAGGTAAATAATCGACAATTCCCACATTCGTGTGGTGGATGAATGAGTACAAAGAGCACGAGAGAGGTGCATTATTGCATTGAAACCTGTACGTAGGATCTAAACAGTATAGGTGGATGCACGCACATACCTCGGAGGCCATGAGGACAGAGTTGGGAGGTCCAGGATTCGAAGAAAGAAGAAACCAAGAGTCAATGACCCAACCGAGACACTCTTGAGGCACGCACGGAGTCCAATAAAACGACAAAAAAAAAAATCATTGCACACGCTGTTTTACCGACCGTGGATACATGTACAACTCAACATGCATATATTTCCACAACAGCGCACGTACAATTTATCACAGCAGTTGAATTACTGTGAAATACCGAGCAAAACAGGAGAGTGAAATATCTGGCATTCCTGGGAATTGTAATGACAAAAAATGAGAAACAAAAATAAACAAAATCAACACACTAATATGACGAGACAAGTGACCGTTAAGTGACCGATTGACACACGACGCGAGTGGAGCATAGATACCGGCAATTGTAGATATCATCCGGTGAGATTGTCACAGGATGTATGATGACAATTTATAGCATTCCAATAGAACGTTTATTTCATACCAATAACAACGAGATGAATTATTCAAAGGGAAGTTGTAACGATTTAAAGGGAAAAAATGAAAAACAATAAAAACAACATGCATATGTGGTATTATTTGGGTTTACCTCTTTAAGGGGGAAAGTAACAAGGACAGAAGGAGAGAAAGAGAGAGAGAGAATGAAAGGGGGGGGGGGGGGAAGAGGAGTCATTGGCCATCGTTTTCTCATGCATTCCGCTCTGTCATGGCAGTCGCCGACTCAGACAGTTGTTTGTCCATCCTTGTTTCTCGCCAATCTCTCCACTCGTTGCACCTCAGGTTCGTTGAGTTCTCTCCGGAGAAACTCGACAAAGTCCGAGAATAATCGGAAGAGTGTGGTGGTAGAGGGAGAGAGAGAGAGAGAGAGAGAGAGAGAAAAGAGAAGAGAGGAACAGAGAGGTAACGATTGAGCGGGGCGAAAGAGGAGGGTAAGGGGAGAGCGCCCACTGCACTAAATGGCCCGACGAAGGCGCCCGCTCTCACGCTGCTTGGGCCCTCATATCGGACTCCTCGGGAAGCCCCCCCCGCCTCCCTCCTCTTTGCCCCACCGCCGCTCCTAGTGGCACCGATGCTGCCGTACTCCCTCTATTCGTTGGATAGCCATCAGTACCCGGTGCACCTCACTCCGCCGTATTGCAGCGCGACGTAAACAAGCCGCCGGAGAGACCAAAAAGATACCAATTCCCCTCCTCTCGACGCCCCTTATTTTTTTTATTCTTTTGCATATTTTTTTTTTCCCCCCTGTGTCTTTCATGAAATATATTGTCTATACTTTTCCTAACTCTTTCACTACAGTTCTCTACCTGTGATTATAAAGTAATGAAATACTTGTGGAAAATGGGTTATGCCTCCTCACTGCGGCATTAAATTCCCTTGAACCCAGGGGGGGGGGGGGGGGGGGGGTGAGAGGAGCAAAACAGTAACAATAATAACAATGAAATACAAAAAGATAATATGAAAAAAATAAGGGAGGGATATGAATGCCTCGGTGTTGTTGTGCTTCGCGTGTATTATGCGCTGTATATCTATTTGCACATGCGCGGGAGCGATGAACTTGAGGTACTCCAGTGTACAGTGGACGCTACGGCAGTAATCGTGAACCAACGCGACTCTGATGTTCCCTCCTTTGACGTGTGGTCGCTAGATTTTTTTTTTTTCTTTGCAAGGGGGGAAATGCGAAGGTGAACGTGGAATTTATTTAAGCCCTCATTTCATGCGAATTATTTTCTTCATGCTTGTTTTTCTCTTTTTTTTTTTTAATTTGTTTTGATATTGATGCTTAATGCAACGAGAGGAAATAAACATGGTAAATGAGCGACAGAGGTCACTGAACAGCATTCCATCGTACCTCACATTAACGCCTCCTCCTCTCCTGGAGACGAGTGCAAAAAAAAAATGAAAATAATGAGGCTACAAGTGATGGAAGAAAAAAAAAATTGCATACTTTGTACTGATTATCCATAATTCCTTGCACAATCCTTTCCGCCGATGTTTTTCCTCTCTTTCACTTTCGAAATAGCCGATGTTTTAATTGCGCTTAACTCTGATAGTTCGAAGGAGGTAATGCACTGGAGTCCCTCTCCCGTAGTATGGGAACACACGATTCTATACACACGGTATCCACGCGTGTCTCACTTCCTGCGTCCAGGCCGGAAGTCTGTATAGTACTATGGCGCACCGTAGTGTAGCGTGACGCACGGTTAAAAGGGTAAGGAGGAGAAACAAAGAGGGGGAGGACCCATTAAAGCTTCAATGGCCATAAGAAATCGTTCAATTACCGATCCAATGAACTCGACTTATTTTTTTTCTTTTCCCCCCGGGGCATTCTTTTTTTTTTCTCAATGTTCTTTCTGCACTGTTGCTCATTTCTGTCGAAAAAAAAAAAAAAAAAAAAAAAAAAAAAAAAAAGCCCACTTGTGACGATGGTTTTATTTTATAACTACAAGCGCAGTGACATTAGGATATTACTGACTGCCGGAAGTTTCAACTAGAAAATTTTAGCACGTGTCATTCTCTTATCCGATCAATTGTCAGTTCAAAGTCTTCTCGTGAATCGGCCAGCACAACCAAACCCAGGGGGCGAGGGAGGGAGGGAGGGAGGAGTAGGAGTCGCGAAGAAGGGGGGTTCTAGCCGCGTCGTTTCCGGTCGCGCTGCGGCGTCATCGACCCACGTGTGGCAATCTCTCTTTCATCCAAACAAAACCAGTGTATTTCCACATCACTCCGGCACAAATTTTTCATCTCCATAATCGCCACTGATACTCGACAGAAAAATCACGTGTTCACACAGTGACAGGGGGGGAGAGGGAAACAATTCTCCAAACGTCAAAAGAATATCACTCCTCCAAAAATCACAGAATAACTGTGTATTATTGTCATCAAAGCGCCCGAATAAAACGAAAAAGTGCAGAGTGAAAGTCACAGCGAAGCGAACAGTACCGTAGCCCGTCCCACACTGAGTAAAAGATCGGTCTCGTACTTGCCACGTTCCGTCCCACCAAACCCCATATACACACACACACAGAGGCAGATACGCGCGCCAACCAACCCTACAGCAATGCCCACTCTCACTAACACACCTAAATCATATCCCAAACCACTACCACAAATTAAGCCCAAGCGTTTTTGAACGCAACTATACGCGCCTTTCTGACGCACCGAAAAACTCGGGCCACTACCAACGCACGCAGCCGCGCGCGCTACTGCCAACAAGATTTTTGCCGAATTCTCTCTCGCTCTCGCTCTCTCTCTCTCTCGACAGAGAGAGAGAGAGAGAGAGCGACTGGCCTCCGGTGGGCCACAATCTCTCGCGGTGGAACTCACTCAAGAGTGGTGGTTTGGCCTGTTGTGTGCCGTTTTGCCTTAGATGCCCGGAGTACTTTAGGTGGCTGAGTCTCGCAGCCGGTGATGACGACAACGTCCGAACACTACCATTTGTGTATGTGGTATGTACATTGGTGCGCACATGCGCACTAAAATTCAGTGGGTGAGGCGCGGTGAGAGGCGCACCGGGGGATAAAACAACAGACCCGTTACTTCTCAGAAGAGGACCGCCGTTCTCGCCAGTTCTCGCCGCCAAACAGACCTGCATCGTTGTCGAATTCCCGCTCTCGCTCTCTCTCTCTCTCTCTTCGTCTCTCTCGCCCCCCGCCACGGCTCGAGACCCCTCTCGTCTCTCTTACTCTACACACAATGGTATCCACTCTCTCTCTCTCGCGCTCTCTTTCCCCTCTTCCCTCTTTCGTTCATGTGTGATATCGCAAAGTGTGGTAATCTGCATTTGTGTGTGTGCTCAGGCCCAAACAAGTCGGGGCTTTATTTTGTTTAGGGTTTTCGAGGGAATAAACCTTAGGCTGTTAGAAATCTATTGAGAATGAATTCGGTTAAATTTTCCAATGGAATTTTGAATTTAATTGGAAAATTTATTTCTATCCAGCCGTGAGTTCGTTTTCCTTGAGCAAATAGTCGCCTCTTCGAGAATTTTTGAGTAATATAGGTCTATTCTAATCATCGTTCACTTTTTCTCACTCTTTTTTACAGTTTTAATTCTATTTTTTAGCAGCCCCGACGAGCCCTGTAATTTCTATTCATCCTGCATTATCGATATCGGTCGAGATCATTTCCAATCGGCTTGGATTCAAACAGTCGGTGTTCCTCGTTCCTCCGTGGATTTCCTTATTACTTATATTTTTCAATGTAACGAAGTCTCATGCATAATATGTCCGATGACCCCTGTTTGTTTCTTTTTTTAACGGAGTAATTAGTCGTCCGACAGGCTCAGTAATACGGGGCCCGGAAATTCTGTCTTCACTGGGAACCCAAGAGGCGATTTTTGGAGCGATTTTATAATATTTATAATATTCGTCCCAAAGTATAAGTTGAAAAAGTGTCTTTGAAAATTTGTTGAAAGCGTAAACCCCTCTCGGCTGTTAGCCGAGGTAATTAACCATCAGCTGAAGCTGTCATTTCCTGAAATACTCCATAATTCAACTGACTAAAAAAATTCCAATAGTTACATTTTCTTTCACGACATTTCAGTCATCATTTCCCAGCAAAACAAAGTACACCAATTTTATGAGTGCTTCAGTCTACACGGGAGGTCTGTGATTCTGTTTATCAAACTGGCGGACCTTGTCTATGTGCCATACCACTGGCAAAGTCGCACAAGGAGCGTATCCGTTCGAGTTATTAAGGTCAGTGGCATACGGTGGTTTAACCAACGCGGCCAATGACCTACTAAGGATCCACCCTACATAGCACAGATATATCCAGACGATCAATTATCCGCTCCAAAAAAAAAGTCTCACCTGGACCACAAATTTCATCACCACCACTTCCCCCCCATTAATTACAAATCATCATTTAATTTAGCACGAAATCTCATTATTGTTTGCCACGATCGAGAGCTTCAGGAGTGCGTGAGCAAGAGGACAAGACCCCCCATACTACGCACAACATATATATATATATATATATATCAGTTGATACGCCGAGAGGACCAGAACGACACCACCAGCAGATGCATTCGAAGATGTTCACAACAGGAAATTCCTCCTCTACGTTTCTGTTCCCCTTATCCTCAAGTTTTGACCCCACACCATAATATTATACACTCACATATATGTATATGTATACACACATTTTTTTTCTCTCTCTCTCTCTCTCTCTCCTTTAACCCCGCGCTCATCCAGCGCACACATATTTTTATCTCCCTCTTCCTTCCCTCATCTCGCTCGCTTTCGTCGAGGCCGCTCAACAGTGGAATTCACAAACATCATACTCACTCACGGGTTGTCATCGTGTGAGTCAGACTAACGCACACCCAAACGCGATATCGACGTTAGAATTTGTGAATGGGTGGCCGTAGAGTCAGGTATCTCCATGTTTATCAGGCGCAAGAGTGGGATAAGTGAAAAAAAAAAAAAAAAACGCCCGTCATTCTATTTCATCGAAAATCGTAACGACTGGATTGATCCAACGATAACAATTCACGTTTTTTTCACGTTTCCCCCCCTCTCTCTGCTCACTGAACAATTCATAAAACAAATCATGGCTAATAGGAGATAAACGAGTATCCTTGTTAGAATCGGCTAGCGTGGTAGAATGGAGTATGAGTAGTCAGTGAAAGGTGCGCAAGCGTACTCACTGTTCACCCTAGCTCCTCTTTCATGTATAGTTACACTAGTGAATGAACTGCAGAGGAACGGGGAAAAAAAAAAAATGTCAATGAGAGCAATTATTATTTCACGAGTCAGTCTATGCTCACTGCGCCTGCGTGACATACCAACACACT
>JAPYZN010000224.1:0-45563 GCA_030522865.1 Psyttalia lounsburyi
AAGCCTCGGCTTCGCCTCGGCTGAAAATCGTGCATTTAACCTCAAACTCGGACTTATGCGCCACTCATCGTCCTCGATACATAATGTACTATTTCAATCTGCAGAAAAGAGTAGAATCGATGAAACGTATAATACAACTATACTCTTTACATAATTTTTTTTTTCAAATTTGGAAAACTGTATGAAATTGTGACTGTACATTTGACCGAGTACTTCTTGGTTCTAGAATATTTCTCCTAAAATGAGCTATCACTCGTAAACTCCCAAATATTTTCTAATTCTGAAGCAAATAATAAAATACATCGAATCTATAGCCCAATAATATTTCTTTCATAATCATTCTTGTCAGGTTTGCGAATCTCCCGTACGAAATTGAACTTCAGGATCGTTATACCAACAGCAAGGAGGACATCGAGATGCACAGCTTAGGAAGTTGTTCACATATCGTAAATAACCCCATGAGCAATGTGGCCTATCATCCCTACGCGACAATCGCATCTTTTTCAAGTGAAAGTTTTCCACGTAGCAATATCTCCAGAAACTCATCAGTAGTTTCAAACCCGATGGATGATTTTTACATAAACAACGAACTGGGTGGCATTTACGCCATTAATCATATGGATGGTCGCATGCAATGCCCAAGAAGACCCATTCCGAATGAAGAACAGAGACACCGCAGTGAACTTAATTCTTCAAATCACTCGCAGAATCCATTGGATATGAACAGACGATCCAATGAAACTGTTAACATTATTAACGTTGATATTCACAACAATAGGGCGGGAATAACAGAGTCGACTGGGATAGATATCGAAGCTCCAAGGTTTCCGGCATCTGGTGCAATTGATGAGGAAGTTACCGTGAATATTGATCCTTCTGAAGGTGATTTGAATGGGAGAATTTCAAGGCAAGCTATGAGGGTAGGAGAAATGGATAATGGAATTGGGAATGACCAGGGCGATAATGACTTTGGGGCATTAGCTGATATCAGGGAAAGTAGAGTTTGATTTCGGCGGGCCAAAATCGGAAGAGAATAAAGAAAAGACAAATGTTAGATGAGATTTTTTCATTTTCAAATATTTTGCGAACAAAAAGTTGAGATCAATTAATCTAGAGAACTTTATTTACATAAAATTTGCGTGACCAAGGAATCTTATTACACACACTTATTCTTTCATGGAGTGATTCAATCTCGACATACAATCTATTTTTCAACAGTAATCAGGAGGAATAATATGGTCTTTATTAAAGGAACGATTTCTGTAATGTCCGAGAATGAGACATGTGTGGAGGTGAAGAAATCAAGAAAGCGTGTTTGTGACAAAAAAATTACTAAACATTTAAATAATTAAATAATTTGAATAATTGGTCATTGAAATGTTACCGTTCTCTGGTGAAATGAAATGGAGATTTTTCTCTAGCGTTTCGTTGGACAAAGCTACTGCCCGAAGAACTATAGCTGAATTGTTCAATGTTGGAATGTAGAATGAATTGTCTTAATTAACAATTTTATATGGCATTGAGTTCGAAAGCTGTATGACCCTTGTAAATGAAATACGCGGAAAATTATAATGAGGATTGCCCTGGATTTTTACCTAAATCGGGCATATAGGAGGTAATTTCCTGAGTTTACATTTCATGTGAATGATTAGATGGGCTTTTTATAAAGTCAAATCGGACGTGAAACTTCAAATAACAATCAAGCGTTAAAAATATTTGAATTCCAAAATCTTCGAAATTTAGACATCTCAACTTCCTCTCTTTGGAGGTAAACAAAAGATGCATATTCATGGGAGATCAGTGAAATATATAAAAAATATTCTCGGCGTAAACTCGAAGAAAAATGGATAACTTTTCAAACAAATGTTTCGACCACCTAAAAATTATTAGATAAATAATTCTTTATTTCAAATTGAATATTTTCAAACGTGAATAATTATTCTCCTTTTAACAATAATTACTTTGCTCGAGAGACCCATCACTCACAAAAAACGTTCGCTTTATATTGGAACACCAATAATCAGAACGTATAGCTACTCATCCAAATTTTGCTTTGAAACTGAATTAATACATTACTCAGTACCTAAACTAACTAAAAATCCCCAATAAAATCGAGTCCAACTCAATTTGGTGAATAGATGGAGGATGAGAAATGAGCACCATTGTACACCATTGGGCACCTTGTGGGGTTCACACCAGCCGCGTCCCCGTCGCGAACCCTGGGTAATGCTAAGTGCTGGTGAGGTTCGTTTATACCTTACCGCACGTGATTTGAATTATTCGAAGTTATTTAAACTTATATAATTGAAATACCTTGATTAGGGAAGGGGAGGGGAAGGTTTCGTACATCTACCCAAGACTACTCAATTTCAAATCTTTATGTCTTCATACGAACGAATCATTAAAAGCAACCAGTGTTCGACAATAGAAATGTCATTTCCCACAACATACAAGCAGAATTAAACCAACTATATTTCAGTTTTCAAAGGAAAAATTGTGAGGTGCTATATTTTCCTGTTACCGGAAGACCATTCTCAGTTTTCGTCCGAATCCTATGTGCCTCGCAGCATTTGAAACGCTTTCATTCAGTGGCTCAAATTAATTATCCGTGAGTAATGCAGGTAAACGTGGGGAAATGGTAAGTGGCAAGGTATCCATTTATGATTGATTTTCACGATCATCAATGAGATTTTTCGATGATTAACGTTTTATGCGTGGAATAGCCCTTCGGGGAAAACCTGTATGCAAGCAAACTTTTGGTACCCAACCTCCTTCACCCACACCTTGTTTGTGCCTGGCGATTCTGGAACACTCATTCAACCTCATTGTTAGAACCCTGACTTGACTTGACTTCAAGTTTATGGTTCATTAATTTTTTAAGTGTTTATAGTTCATTTTTCCTTTACTTCACGTGATCATTGACGTCATAGGCGTGAGCCAGGCGGACGCAGGGAAGTCGGAATTTATAGCCCGATGTTATCTCCTGGGGAAGATTGTGTGGATGTTTTCGGAATGAATGGAGTGATGAGTTCGAAAGGTAATAAAGGATTAATTTATTTTAATGACTGGAGTAATGATGGGTAGTGGAGAAGTAGTCGTCACACTCAAATCAAATATAGTTAGACAAATTTATCAAAAGATTTTGTAGTTTCAAATCCATCCAAGATATGCTACTGCAAAAACTACTGGACTTGGTTTCAGAAGTCTTCTCCTTGTACGTCAAATATTCCCCTTTTTTCGGACAACTTCTCTTCTCGGTATTCTCTGACAATGGTTTTTCTCTCAGTGTAGACGAGTAATAGTTATAAAGGGTCATTTGGGAAGAGTTTGGAAAATTATCATTAGAAATACTTAAAAATTACATTTTTCTCATTACCTCTCTTACTTCGATGTAACTACCTATTTCGATCACTAACACACGCACAATACTTTGACATGTTATCTTGCTCTCTCTCGAATCGTATCTGTATTTCGGACATTCTTTGGACATTCCTGGACACTTTTGAATTGGCATCACTTTCTGTCCTCATTTAAATCGCACCAGCCATATTTTCAAACTTGTAGCATTTAAATAGTTTAGAATATTTTATAGTATTCCAAGCTATCGGAGAAAGTTTGTAATCATGAAACATCAAATTATTGGGAAAACTTTAGGAATAGCAACAAGTCAAATGCTGTTTTATCATTAAATACCAACTTATTCGGTTAAGACTAAAATTAAGAAATTGGCTTTTTCAGATGGTTACTGAGATTGGTTTTTATGTTTTGATTTTAGCACCCACCAATTTACTCCTCACAATGCGCAGTTCTAGTTTTGAATTTACGTTTCATCGTTGCCGATTTTGATTTTTATAAATAGTCAATATTTAGATTTAGATTTTTTCTGGATTTCGAGTGAGTATTTTTCTGAGTTTTACTTTAAGGATTTCTGCTAAAAATAAGCTTTTGCCTTAAACACTGAATTAAAAATTGAATGAGCTGCTGATCGTTCCCACAATGCCGTTTGGTTGTTTGCTGAATGTGTGTTTTTTGTTTACCCAGAAATTAGAGATTGCCGCAGATGTCTAAATCGCGAGAATTTTGGTATTTGAGCTTTTTGTGCGCTATTTACCATCAAAATGTGAGTCGTCTGCGTGATACGCTTGGAAGATCTTGTGTGGAGCACGCAAAATAACCGAATCTCGGAGTGAAATCAAAAGTTACCGAATATTGGAAATGGGATTGGCGAAAATTTTCAATTTCCGTGTACAATTAAGAAAAATATGGGTGAGCACCGCAAAGATGCTCGTAAATAATTGTACAGCCTGACAAACGCACTGTGAATTATTAATACTAACCAATGTTGAGTTGAAGAATTGACTTGGACGGCATGAATTATTGATAAGAAATTGATAAATATTGACTAGTGATAAGCCTGAGTATCGAATGGAGATTTTTCAACAAAAATCTCCCAACCGAAGTATCATCAAATTCAATCATAACAGAGGTAGAATGGACCTCGCTTTTTTCGAAAAAATATCAATCAGCCATTCACTTTATGTAGACGAGAAAGTTCAAATATTATCAAAGAGTGGAGTAGAATGAGACAGTGATATTTTTGCAGTTTTTGATACGTTTCGCGTGGGTCGGCGAGGCTAGTCAGTTTTGATGCTCACCGGAATACCAGGGGCTAAAAACCTCGACAATAAAATATCAATATATCATTGCACTCCCTTATTCCACTTTGCAACACCTTCCCTCACGTTGGAAAAAATGCAGACCCTCCACGTATGAAGTTTTTTCCTCATCTTGGGAATGAAAGCTTTGTAATAGTAGAATCCTATAATTTTCGAATATTGCATTGAAATGATGAAAAATTCCAATGAATAAAATGTGAATATAAAATTTGTAAGTGTATGCCCGTGTGTTCGCACGTTTCCCTATATTTTTCAGGCATTCCCTCTTCCTATGCATCTAAAATAATGTTGTATACACCCACTATTTTCTTATTACAAGATACCTTTCATCTCCCAAAAATATCCAAAATCCTCTAAAGAATTAAACCTAGTCCCCATCCTAATCAAATAAGTCCGCACTTACCCATTAAACTAATGGAGCAACTAATTTCCCTAATACCCCTAATATTTGCACCTCGCAAAATTCCCACTCTTCGATTTTCCTGTATTCCGCCATTTTTGCCAAGACCCCAGCAAACCGTGTGTCGACAATTTGTCGACAAATTGTCGATGACCTGTTCAATTTTAGATGGCACAGGCAAATTTTGTTCTCCGGGATTCATGGCCTGCAAGAGAACTCTCTCCAAAATCACTCCTAAATTACCCTCCGAACCTTCAAGACCTCTCAAGTTCAGGAGTCTCAGTCTAGAATAAAGCATTCAGTACCTCGCTTCTTCAGTTCTCCTTATTATAAAATTAAAGCATTATTTCTTCGGAATACGACAATAGAAAATTCTTTATTAGTGTCATCTGTGGTCAGGTCAAATTTTACCTACATAACGAACATCTGGGTGGCTCAGATGGGAAGAGCACCAGGTCTCACGATACCTGCCATGTGCGCCACATATGCGTCCATCCGGTCGAGTACCCAAAATACAAAATGAAA
The DNA here is from genome assembly GCA_030522865.1 of Psyttalia lounsburyi. NCBI lineage: Eukaryota > Metazoa > Arthropoda > Insecta > Hymenoptera > Braconidae > Psyttalia > Psyttalia lounsburyi. The sequence continues at coordinate 5,602 of JAPYZN010000224.1, forward strand.
AGCCTAAATAGATCGTGATTATTAAATATTGTGTATAATAATTACTCCCCAAGCTATACGAGAGCGGAAAGCACGGTTTCTCAAAACCCCAGAACAATGAAAATTACAGCGTCAAACGAAAAAGCAAGCATGCTGAGGGCAATCTCAATCCTGCGAAAAACCTAATTAACAGGTAGAGAACACTGGGAATGCGCAACATTACGTCCCAAGCACTAATAAACTGGGCAAAGTTGCAAAAAGAACAACTCTGCCAGTGTAAACGCTGTCAAAAGGTAGGACATGCTAGCAGTAATTGTAAACTCTCATTCAGTTTTGTCAAAAGTAGCCTTACACACGAACCGGCCGATGTACCATCACATCCACAGACAATCGAGAGCTATTGAAATGTGCTAATTGTAAGCAATCGGGACATCCAGCTATCTACAAAGGCTGCACATACTAAAAAGCACTCCCTACAAACATTGGAATACCTCAAATCCCAGAAACAATGGAAAAACGAAGAAAAAATTAATCGAGCTAGAAAATTAATTAACCACAATATTTTTTTTGTCGAAATAACCAAGAGTAACCTCTGCACCCAGAAATACAACACACCCCAACGTCGACAATCAGCACCTAACCAGTCTGACACTGGACCATCTCAACAGAACGGTTCACCCCCAACAGACCTCCATAGAAACCTTCGTGAGAATCTAAGAGATATCATTACTTCAGAACTGAATGTTATTGAAATACAAGCCAAAAACCATACTGACAGGATCAATAAAATCCTGGAAATCTTGGATATTAGTATTACGATTCAATAAAAATGGTTCGAAAGCATACTACATCACAAGTTAACACCTCTAATACCAACGAGGAACCCAGGATTAGCAACATCGATAATAAAGGTCTAGACTACATCAAAGGTCAAGACTACATCAACGGTAATAACATCGATATTGGTTTCCTATGAGATACCAAACTTCGTCCAGCCCATACAATAACATTTCCTGAACACGATTTTAATAGATCTGACAGGAAAAACGGATTACGTGCGGGGAGAGCGGCTTTTTTCATCAGCAAAAAATTCAACTATAAAATAATTGAATACCCCAAGTTCCAAAGACACTAGAATATGCTATCATAAAGCTCATCACCAGCAACAAAAAAACCTTTACATTATCAGCCTCTATGCCTCGAATTGTGTAACTACAAAAGTAGAGTTTATCTCGGAATTGGATCATCTGTCCAATACGCTGAAACTAGATCAGGAAATCAACCTATACAGCATAGCAGACGATTTCAACACCAGACACACCAAATGGGGTGACCGCAAGGATGACCAACGAGATAAACACCTAATAGAATGGGACAACAAAAACTCCTACAAATATGAAACCTCAAATATACTCAAATATACTCTGGGAACACACCAACCTACATTAGACCCCAGACTTATCCAGATCACTAGCTGGCGGTATCACCTTAACATCTCAAGCAAACAACAAACTACCTGCCGAAGTCTATGACAGCGAACACGGAGGACTATCAATCCAAGTAAACCTTGGAAATTCATTTTCTACGGGTCCCAGAACCCCTGAACCCACTAAGTTCAATTTTAAAGCCACTAACTGGGAACAACTTGTTGCCGATCCGTCTATGAATTACATTTGCATGGTGAAGTGTTTAACGATTCAGCGTTCTCAAGGGATTACCCAATATTCGTTCACGGATTACATTCCCAAGTGTCGAGAATATACCCCTTGTCCTACCATAAAAAATGCGGAACACATTCGCTCTGTATAGAAGAAACATTTCTATAGAAATGGCCGAAGGACAAAGGTCTTCGTGTTAACGAGGGGCAGTAAACTTCGACGGACGGTCGAAGTAAAGTGTCAACCCGTGACGATTTATTCCTAAAACAACCCTTGAGAAAACCTAAATTTTTATGTTTAAGATGATTCTATTAAACTGTTGAGAAAGTAATTGTTTCTATTACATGAAAAAACGATAACTTTTGTCATAACCCATATATTGTTCAAATGAATCAACAAAAAATATTTTTCAGTCATTTATTTTTCACATTTTTACGATTTTATCTTGAATAAAAATGTATTTCTGGTTTTTGTTTTACAACTGATTGAAGAATCAATCCATAAAAGTATGACATAAAAGAAAGGATGTCAGGTCTCTGCATCCCGGAGCACAGTCGGCTGTATGAGTTATGATTTCTGAATAGTTTATGCGACCATTTCAAGATAAAAATGAACGTTGATGTTTTTATCAGAACCCGATGAACTTTTCAACTTTGATTTTCGTATCATATTTGGACGTCGGATTCCCTGCCATGATCGACCATTAGACGCAAGTCTGTAATGTTGACGTCGCACATTTAATTCGTTCAAGTAGCGGGTGACTATAACAGTATCATCTGATTTTACTAATGAGATGTTCCCATTTAAACTTGATGTCATGCTATCAACGTAAACAGTAATTCCAACATAAGTTTTATGTAATAGGGACAATTCCACGTAGATCTCATTGGGTTTCCATTCAAGAAACTTCGTTGATGACTCGATGTCGGCGGATTCCGAAAATTCCAGCCCTTTCTCATAGGGTTTCAGTTGAAGAAACATCCTTGGTGCCTCGAAGACGAAACGTTCCGAAAAAAACTCGTCAGAAAGACCGTTCTCGATAACCCAGGTGTGATTTATGTACTCTGTTGCAAGTTCAAGCGCATCATATTCTCTAACATTTTGGGAAGAAAACAATTCGGCTGACTGGACCAAATGGATTGTTGATATCACCGCTAAAAAGCAGGTGTAGATGCTTGATGCCGACATAGAGTAAATATTCTTGATAACCTTGAGAAAACAATTAATCATTAATGAACAACGCACATTTAAAACGATTGTCAGAATGTTAATTGCGAAATCCAACAATTTAGAAACGAGTATTCCCACGTACTTTGGGCAAATTGTTGTAATTGCGATAATCATGTGAATCAGAAAATTCATTAATGCCGTGTGACATTCATTATTGTTCGAGAGTGAATTGTGTATTTTTTTAGAACTGTTAAGTACATTGCAAATATTGAGTAACAATAGTGAAAAATCGAGTGATTATTATTTTCTTTATTTCATTTTATCAGGCTCCTGTATTATGAAAATTTAACAAGTAGTGAGCTGGTGTTCATCGTAAATACAATCGGTACGTATAGATACTTATCCAAGTTTTTCTTTGAAACCGAATTGATTCACCACTTAGGACCTAAACTGAGTAAAATCGACAATGAATCATGTCGTGCTCAATTTGGTGAATCGCTGAAGGATGAGATATGAGCACCATTGTCCACCATTGAGCACCTTGTGGCATTCACACAAGGTGCTCAATGAAAAATCCGAAATAAGTATGTTGGGTTTGCGGGATTATTTATTATACTGAGATAATAACTTACAATTGATTGAATTGATGGCTCAAAAAATAGACTTATCAAAGTCTGTAGGACTCGGGGTGATGTTTTCGAGTTTCGATAAAAAAGGGTCGAATGGAAATCACCTGGTGGTTCGTATATATTTTTTCTTGGTTGAGCATTTACTGAGCCGAAACGGCTTTGTTCCGGAGGTTTAAATATCATTGTAAAACGTCATTATTCCACATTTTGGTGAGGGCCACGTGATAGGCGACAATACATTAAGGTATGTCTCCCCCTCCGCCTCCCCGAGACGCGATCATTCGATTTTGAAATTTGAATAGCGCTCAGATAACGCAGAAACGAAAACGACGCACTAAATGAATTTATTTATTTTCCTTTAATTTATTCGGAGCAATAATAATGAGGCGTTTTTTTGATGATGTACTTTTCAACGTTGGATATAAATTTCAGACTAAAGGGAGACTGCATCTACATCAAATGTATTTCAGTACAACAAAGAATCAAGAAACAATATCCAATTTCTTTTAAAATTTGAAAGATTATATGATGTTCATGAGATTCAATTAAGCGTCGCATTAGCTTTAAATTTCGAATTAGTGGTATTTCGAGTAATTAACTAATGATTAACTGCCACTTGCAAAACGCTATGTTCTAGTTAATGCCACCCTTCGGGGCCAGTTAATGCCACGTGTGAACAGCAAATTTAACAGGATATCACCGAATAATAACAGTCAGAATGGTATTGAATCATTATTAGAAATGGGAATAAACAGAAAAGTAATGTCGACATTATGCAATTATAGTAGGAAAGTACTGTTGAAAATTGTGCTAGGTTAGATTGCTGTGAAATACGTGTGGCAGAAACCGGAGCATGGCGAATAGAGGGGTGTTCTAGTAAGTGCCACCCCAGCGGTCCACCGCAGACACTTTATCATTTATTTAAAAATATTTCTGATTATCCGATTACGATTACTTTTACTCTGAATTGCAGTATATAAAGTACTGCTGGCACTTAGACTATTTACTCATACTTCTTCATAAATTCCTCAGTGATATTCATTAAAAACGACTCAAGGTGGCAGATACGGGGACGGTAGCACCAACGGGGACATTAACAGTATTTTGGGTGAATGTGAAAGTCTCCTGCGAGCAAAGCCTTCCAATTCCGGCATCTGTGGGAGTTTTATCGAAGATTACAGTCCCGATTAAATCCTCTGAATGTTGGCAGAGCAGAGATGAAAGCTTTGCTTTCTCCATTCCTAAGATAACACGTATTTATGAGCCGGGTGTAATAGTTCATAACCTGGAAATCCCCGTGACTAATGACAAAAAAAATAATTATTAAATCGTAATAAAACATAATTTCCTACATCCGTGCATAATTTCACCAGGTCGGAAATAAGGTTTGCTGACGATGAGATAATTATTTGCTGCATAATCAATCCCAGGTATTTGGAGGTGACTAATTTTTACGCCCGGGCCTTAATATTTTTCATCGAAGAACGGTATTACTCCATTTTTTTTTATAAATGGAAATTTAATGCAAAATCGGAATTAATGTAGAGCAAGATACCAATGCTAAATCACTAGTCATTAGTGTTCATTATTTATGCTAATCATTAGTAATTTGCTTAAAATGACCTATGAAAATATCTGTAAACCTCATCATTTTTTTTACTGCTTTCAACCATGCGGCTATCGCAATCGAAACTGATGAAGTATATTATTCCTAGAAGTTTGCAGAAAACAGCGTTAAATTTCTTTTCAGAAATAATAATGAAACCCTGGCAAGAGTCGAAAGATGTTGAAATGTTCCAAACTGATCATGAGTGGAAGTAACTGACATTTTACTAGTGTTGCTGGGCTTCAATTTCAAAGAAATGGCGAGAAATTTTCATATTTTTTTTTAGTGTTCGCAATTTTTATTCATTTTTCCTAATTCCTTTCTCCTAATATTCAATTTCAACTATGTCTTAAGTTATCCCTTTTCATTTGATTATTAACATTTTTTCAAGTATAGTTTTTGAGATATCGCCGAAAATGTGGTCAGCCTGCCGAAATCGCTGAAATCGATGGCCCAGGGCTAAAAAGAAATCGAAAATCTAAAAAATCACTAACAATGAAATTTGAGAGGCTACAACGATCGGAAATTTCCTCAGTTTTCCAAATCCGTTGGAAATTTGGAGCCACGCCTGATAGTTTTCAAGATATCGGTAGTTTTGTGCCAAAAATTTCTAAAAAGGGCCCTAAAAATCGCTACAGGGCTAAAAATATCCAGGAAGTGATGTCAAAAGGGCCCAAAAACGAAAGTAGAAAGCCCCAGACCGCCCTCAGCCTTCAAAAATGCTGAAAAACGACGCTAACGTGCTGAAAAATAGAAAAAAAAAACGACAAAAGGCCAAAAATTCCCAAAAAGGGTTACCCAGGACCCATCTTCCTTAAAAAAAAAAAAAGATTTGGGCCCGACAGGCTGGAATGTCGCAGAATTAAAGGCCCCTTGCTATTCCGCCAATTTTTATCAAAGATGGCACTCTTGAATTGTGGTCTTCCCGAGTTGACTCAGAGTCAAGGACTGAGTCTCTGGGTCTCTGCGTCAACTCTCAACTCGAGTTCAGAGTTGAGAGTTAACTCTCTAAACTCTCAGTTCAAAATTTTTTTTATATAATATCTAATAGAAACCATTAAATTCCTATGGACTCATCCCTTTTCTCTCTGTCTTTCTATTTTTAATACCCTTGGGCCCCGTTTGGATATATTTCGCAACTCTCTCGGTCGACGATCCTCAGTTATGTATAACAAAACTCAAAGGTATTAGTGGCGTCAGTTGATCATCTCGGTCACACAATTTCGAATGACGCTAGTTAGTGCCGTCTGACTTCTTTGAAATAACCCGTGAAAAATCAGAAAATGTTTTGCAAAAGGATAATTGGATCTCGGAAGTGTTTAGTGATTGTGCGAATTAGAAAAAGTGTTTTTTTATTTCATAATTGATCGTCGCCATATTGACAGGATGCCATGCGACCAAGTGATGTTGTTTGTTGTGTACATTTTCTAAAAGCAATTAAAAATTATACCAGGAATTGCTCCCCCTTCAGACTCAATTATCTCCCCACCGGAATAATTGAACTAATTTTTGGAAGGAAAATTAGATTTTTTACCGCAATGATACGGCGGACATTATGTGTCATGCATTTAAATACCTTTTTCTACCAATTTTCTAGGGACTTTTCTAGAGAAATTTCCACTAAAAACCCCTCCGCCCGGGCTTTAAGATTTGTTCTCACAAAAACTTGAAAGGAAGTAATTTCCTTATAGGGAGGAGGGACGAACAAAGTCCTGGACAACTGTTCTTCTGGGCAATTGTACCATCTTATTGGACGTTAGATCATCGGCTACTGTAGAAGAATACTTCCAGGATATTGCTCTATCCAGTCAAATTAACGGATGGATGCTTTAGGACACTTCACAATCGGCCGGTTGTCTGGCTGGAGTTTCTCGTGCAACCCTAGCTCGAGTAAAATCCAGCTAAATAGAGTAAGACGGCCAGAATACCGCAGATACATATAAGACACAATACGTAAGCGTCCAGAGGGTCCTTGAGGAGATAAGACCAAGGAAAATAAGTATAAAAAAAATACTTCCAGGATATGAACGGTTTCGAACGCAACTTTATAAATTCATTTGTGAGGATTTCCCGAGTCTTACTCAGTCTGCCGGTATCGATGAGGATGTGGAACACGTGTTTTCAGCTGTGCTCATTTCAGTCAGATCCAGCGTAGTTGGAAGTCAGTGAGTTCTTTGATTTGAGGAAATCCAAGTGCGGAATAATCCGCAAATATCACACATGTTTTAAAATCGATATCTCGTAATTCATATACAAAAATTTTAATATCTTCTAATCACTGTCCATTTCTTCAGGTGCCGAGGATTCTTCTTCCTCCTCTGGAGTATTCTTATCCCAATCCTTTAGATTTGCTCCCATTGCGAAGTCATCTCGAAGAACACTCCAAACTTTATTCGCCTAAACACAAACGTTTGTTAGCATTTGAATATGTAATTATAGAAATTATAAATCAAAATCAATTCATGGGTATTTGGGGATTACATGTCATTTAATCCAAAAAAATTGATCCTGAACAAATTGATCCTGGTCAAAATGATCCTATAAAGAAATAATCCTGGACCATTTAATCCCAGTAAAAAGAATCTTAGGAAATTTAATTCCAGTAAAAAACAACCTAGAATAAAAATCCGCCAAGAACGACACCAACAGTTGGGAATTGGGTAGGGGAATGCGTTTCACATTTTTATGCTAGGACAGTGGGATTAATGGATGGAAAGGATTTTTTGGATAGGTGGGAATTCTTTCTCAATATATGTAGTCCACAAATTACTGAAGAAAAAATTCAGATATTCTCGGACCGGGAATCGAACCCAGCACCTGCCGATTATCAGTCGGTAGATCTTCCCATCTGAGCTATACGAATATATACTGATTTCCATTTCAATTAGCTGTCAATATTGAGCCACATCGTCCTTTTAACGGCAACCATTTTCCAACAGTTGGGAAATCCCAAGAACGATAGTGCACGGGACCACATTGTCAGAACTTTTTTTTCTCAGGATTAAATTGGGCAGGATTTTTTTGCTGGATTATCTGTCCAGGATTAAATGACCCGTCACCGTTAACGGGTAATTATCGAAGTGGGAAAGTTTAGCCGAAATTATTTGGATATGTTGATGGTTAATTAGGTCAATATTTTTCTCTAAACTAACTTGGTTTTTAAATCTTTTAGAAAATCATGTGCATGAGTGTTTTGGATTTGTCTGTAAGGATTCATTATACTCAAATTACCGTCTCCGTGATATTATCTTTTTTAGAATCAATTTCTTGATCTACAGTTGTGCTCGTTGTTCCACCCATAAGAAGATCTAAAAATCCTCGTTTATCGATACTCTTGAGTACTTTTTCTTTTTTTCCTTCTAGCGGACCGGCTTCTATTAATTTCTTCTCTATTTCCTGTTGCTGTTCTCTTACTGCATTGAACAATTGCACTACACCTCTGCAAAATATGAGAACACATATAAACAAATATGACATTTCAGAGAATTGTACAGAAATGGGAAAATTATCTGAAGGTGGTTATCCTGATGGTTTGAGGTTTGAGGTAAATTGATGGACAATTAATCCTGAGCCACTTACTTTGTTGCTATTCTCTGCAAAATTTTTTCCCTGGGTCGATTCAACGGAGAAGGTTTGACTCGAATTGAATGTTTTAAAGTTTCTTTTTCCTTTTTCTTCTCTGGTTTATCTGTCTTGAGGCAAATTGAAGGCTTTTTCTCCATCAGTTCAACTTTGATAGCTCCATCTTTACCCTCAATTTCAAAAGGAATCTCTTCCTTTTTTAATTTCACTTCGGATATTTTCTTAGCCCTTGATAATACAAGTGTCTTTTTCTTCTTGGGCTTATTTGTTTTTAATATCTTTTGCATGGCATTTGCCCAGCCTGGGTTGTTCACGAACTTCGATTCTTCTTGTTCTCCTCCAGAATCAGACGATTTATCATCATTAAATAGATTTTCTGGTTGTGAATCATCTTCAGCTAAGTCACCAGAGTCACTCTCCATCTCTGAGGATTCTCCCTCGCTTTCTTCGAAATTTTCAGCTGCAAATTATAAAAAATTATTAATAATTCGAACAATGGGTTCAGTTAGCGATCATTAATGTTGAGAAATTCTTTTCAAATGAAAAAGGCAATGAAACTCTTCACATGAGTAAAAGCAAGTTTCTAATTTCATTTGTTATGAGATGACTAATTTGCAAGTCTCGAATTCATCCATTATTTATAATCTTGACATTCGTAAAGTAATAAGTTAGATTTTGCAAAATGAGTGTCTTCCGACAATAAAAATGGAATCTAATTTTTTATTCAGACCATAACTTCCATTGGCTGTTTTTCTCAATAAATTATTTCATAATAGCTTTTCTAATCGATAACTATTCCATCATTGAACTGATTGAAATGAATATTGTAAGATTGTTTTCATTCTGTAAAAGATTGTGTTTAACCTACAGTCAATGACTGTTTACACTATTTTTCATACCTTTCGTCTGTGACACTATTTTTGGAGCTTTCATTGTTTTAATTGATAGACTCATTTTTACAGTGGAATTATACAACTTATCACTCAATTGTTCACTTAAATCTCGATAAAAATTCCGATATTCAATCCGTTTGAACACTTTACACGACAACAATGTAGTACGCTCAAAAACACGTGGATTCGTCTGGCGAACAGGATTTCTTCGGATTCCTTCAGAGAATTCCGCTAGACGTCACGATTTGTAAATTCTCTCTCAACATGTGGGGGTGGGGAGGGAGAGCTCTCGCCCCACCAACTCAAGAAAAAATCGCTCGCACATGAGAATTCCCCTTTTACAATCCGATTTGGAGGATTCGGACTTGAATAAACGAGTGCCCAAGGGACTACAATGGGTGAAGAACAGCAGAATGATGTGTCCTGGGCATTAAAAATTCTAGAGAGAGAGGGTGACTACTCGGCGAGTATTTGGACCAGATATTTTCATCATGCATATTGCACACTATTCGGAGTTATGGTCCCAATTATCGGGAATTTGGTGCTCAAGAGACCCGTTTGGGCAGGTAAACCAATATCATTTTTTGTATATTTCAACTGTTTTTCAACGCAACAATATTTCATAACAATCGACTTTGTTATTATAAGATTAGTTCATGCGGTGGAATCATTTGACATTGATTTGAGGCGTGAAATAATTAAGGGAGTCGTTGCTGGGGAGCATAACCTCACTTTTTGTTATGCAATAGTAGTTTTGTGAGACAAAAGTCAAAATATGGAAGGTGAACTGTTATTGCCATCACTTGGGGGGGTGTTATTCCTTGTTCCACTTATTACTTACTTACTCAAATTATCGAGGAATCTATTGATTTCGTCTCCAGTTTCGTTGTTTTATGAATATTTTTATTTATTGTAACGTTTCTACAGTTGAAAAATATTGAAATTGATTATTTTCATAACTTTAAAACAATTATTCTATCTTAATGATTTTTTGAACAGTTCTTCTCTCATTATTACTACTTAATAATGTTATAAGTATTTTAAAAGAATTGAAATGTCTGGTGTTTTTACTGAAAATAAAGGGGCTCAAAGTAGCCTTTCATTAAATTGTTAGTTAATTAATTTTGGGAGGGTCAAATGTCACGTTTTTTGCAGTTTTGTAGGGAGTTTTTAACTTTGAAAATATATTCTGATTTATTAAAACGCTATCACCTGGTCAGGACATATTAATTAATATCTTTTTATAACGAATTAGTTTCAATCAATTTCTTCGATTTTTTACTTCAGGAATTCAAGGTCATATCATGCTAGGACTCGCTGGATATGGAGTTGGATCACTTTTGAAACAGCGTGAGATAGATAACAATGCTGAGAGGGATGCTATAATGAGAGACTACATCATTCGTCATCCTGACGATTTTCCACCTCCCCGTAAGTTGATTCTCGTTTACCTTCTCTGTCGCCTTTTGATAAATTAAGAAATAATTGGGAAACTACAGAAAATTTTCATCAAACTTGAATCATCATTTTGGTTTGGTAATGAAAAAAATCTGTATTGAACTCAGCACTTTTAGATAAAATCAACATTCCCATTATAATAAAACATAAAAGTCTAAAAACATTTATTCATTAGGCATTAAACAAATTGTTGATTTCTGAGTCAGAAATATATAAACAATATGTCAATGTTGCAAAATATAACTTCGACGATACTCATTCGATATCATTTTTTTCTATTTTTCTCGCCCAATTTAATGGATCAATTCAAAAAGTTTAACTATTCTGTTCTAAAAAAATTATGCAACTAACTAACTAACTTTTATAATTTACTTGACGTGTTTTGAATAAATATGTAACCACATACTTGATAATTTTATTAATTATACTTTTTTTTTCAATTTTCAGAACGCAAAAAGTGGGGCGAAGTGCTAGATGAGTGGGTGCCAAGGCGTTAGAACAAGTGTAATTATTATTTTTTTTTAGAATACTATGATTAATGAAATGTCCCGCTCTGTATATTTAAGTTTGCGAATGAACACAGGGAAAGATTCCTTGTAATGAAGCCGGAAAAAATACAATGTGGTTCGAAAAAAAAATCCTGGTAAACTCCTTCTCTCTTTTATGATTTACTTTTTTTTAATGCACACGAAAAGATTGAATAGGGAGTCTTAATGAATTCATTGGACAATTCTACTGGGGTTCAGTTCAATTTTCAATTACTTTCTTGTCGTTTTTATCAAAATAGTCAATGGAAAAATCAATTATATTATTCAAAATAAAACCTGTTCTATTGAAATTTTCTACTGAATTTTCTCGCCTATAATTTTCTAAGATTTATTTGTAAATGTTCTACATGAAAAAAGAAAAAAAGGAAATTGAAAATGGAAGAAGAAATTGAAAAATTGCCAAATATTTTCTGGTTCAATTTTCTAATAGGAATTGAATAGAATTGTCTAAGGAATTTGCTATAATTTTCTATTCAATTTTTCCACATGTGAACGTGCAAATATGATTCTCGAAATTATATCCTGAATCCATTTAATAGTAAGAGAGCAATCAAATTCGAATGAAAATTTAGGGTTTTCGATTCGTTTCAATATTTTATTACTCAATAGACATTCGTACATTTATGAACAACGTAAATGAGGCTGAGGCACTCTGGTGACATTCGTTTCAATTACTTAATTCCAAAATTTTTCCACTTTTCTCATGCACAAGTGAGAGTCTGGAATTTATTCGTCTCTTCGATTGAATGCAATTTCATTTTTTGGATGTTTTACTTTTTTAAGCTAATTCTATTTTTTTCTCTGCTCGGGAGTGTAAATGTCGTTGGTGTGGCCTGTTCCTTTGGCATCTCCCAGCCATGGATACTTGTTTGGGCACTCTGTACACGTCTCCATGTACCTAATACAGAAGAACGAAATGAAATGGTAAAATTAATGGAAAAGTAAAATTACCTACTCGATTCGTTTTTAATTCACTATTGAATAGGAGAAATGGACGAATTGTTCGAGGGATTCATCGATCAATGACTGGAGAAAGTAGGAGAAAATTTGGGTTTCTTTTTAGTAGTTAAATTGAAAAATAATTTTTTTTTCAGATCTGGTAAGCAGCTCGCTTTTATAATTCGCTTTCTCATAAATTTTACTGTCAAATTCTTCCAAACGTAATCATTTTCTTCTTGAAATTGAATTCTGCATCCATTTATTGTTAAGAGAACGATGAAATGGAGGAAAAAAATTTTGATTTCTCATTTCGTTTCAATATTTTTCAATATTTATTAAAAATTTGCCTCGTGAAATTAAACTCTCAATCCGAATTTTTTCCAAAGAACGACGAAATTGAGGAGAAAAATTCGGTTCCTTGTTTTGTTTAAATATTTTATCACTGAATTCGAGATTCGTACAATTAAAAAACAAAATGAAAGGACAAAATTAATTAATAAAAATTAATGTTAACCACACGATTGATTGTTAAATTCATTAGTAAATGCGAAAAATGCACGAATTGTTGGTAATTCAACGATCAATCGGTAAATAAAAATAGGAAAAATGTCGATATTACCTTGTGGTAGTAAAATTGGCATCAGCAGGTTTGAAATCAAGAGCACATTTGTTAGCATTGTTGCAAGGTGGTCCGGGAATATTCAGTTTTTGTTTGCAAGACCAGCCTTCGAAATTGTTCAGAGCCTTCAGGGGTTTTGGATCTGTCATCCAAGTCAAGGCTTGCGTTGCAGTGACAAAGTATACATCAGGTCTAAAAATAAAGCCAAAATTAATGAATTGCTCCAGAAAATTATTTACTCTAACAATCAACATTTGTTGTTTTTTTTTCTATTTAGTGCAAAAATCAAAAGAATTTTTATGAGAATCACAGGTTTTTCAATCTCAATGAAAAAACTAATCTTAAGGAGGTGGAATTGACAATTTCACCTTTGGCTATATTTTTTATAATATTTTGTCCCAACATTCCTTTCATAAATAAATAACTGGATTAGTCTCAAAGAACAACTGATAATTTTTCTAAAGATGTAAAAAAAAATTATTGGTTTTTTGAAACCCTTTCGAAATTTTGATTTTTAATCACAGCAAAAATGCGTCAATTCCTGCTTTGACAAAATTATTTTTTTCAAACATTGAACGATTTAGCGAGTGTTTTAGCACTAAAAAAATTTTTTTTACATGGAAAATTACGATTTAGTAAATTAAAAAACCCGTTCTGCCGATTTTTCCGTAGTTTTTATGAAACTTCAAATTGTCTGCAATTCTGGATCTTAATTAGACATACGATGAAGTATCCATTACTCACAATGTAACAGCCCAATCGAGGAATTTGGCAAGTCCTCTCTCCAACTCCTTAATTTGGAACCAATTGGTGTGGAAGGGCATCATATAAGGAGCCCGATTCTGCTCGTAATATCTGTTGAAATCCTCCTGGAGCCACTCGAAAACCTCCTCGGGGTCATGATTGTGGAGTACACACTGGTCCAGATAGGGACAGTGTCCGCCCTCGTAACTCTCGACGTAATGAGCGTTCAGGGGGAGCTCCCAGACCCCCGGGAAGGACTTGGTGGGACAGGTGCCGGCCTTGCACTCGTGGGGAATTTTGTAGTCGAGGGTGTAGGGCCAAATGGGCACTTTCAGGGGCGATATTCCCACTGAACTGTCGTAGATGTAGCCAAAATCCTCGATCACTTTGTACTGGGTGTTCCTTCCGGGCTTTAGGTAGGGAGCACGCATTCCTGATACCTCGCTTGTACTTATATTGGAGAAACGCTTGAGAATCTCGCGCATTCCTATCATCTCTCCCACCCACTCCTCGTAGCCCTTGTCTTCTAGACCTTTTTGCAAGCTGAAGAAAATATTTTTCAGTTACAAATATGATTTTCTTTGGTTGAAGGTGATTTTTTGTTTAAATTACTTGGTTAATTATTGTTTTAATTCCTTACCAATTTTTTCTGGGGGAGAATTTTTGAAATTATTTACGAGGGACTTTTTTTCAGAGATTTTTGCCAGAAATTGAGGGCGTGATAGAGAAATCGTCAATGATATAAACAATCCATTCTACTTTGGCGGAATTTAGTAATGAAAATTAAATTCTGATGCAAATGTTTTTTTAGGCGAAAGAGAAACTTTGGGGGAGGAATCGATTGTAGAATTTTTCTGCGAGGATTTTACCCATTAATCGATGTCAAAATTATTATTAATTCGCGCATTGGTGAGGAAAAATTTAATAATCAGTGTAAAACGAATTAATTCTATTGAGTAACGTAAAACTTACGATATTGTTTCTGTTGCGATCTCGTGGCCATCATGAGCGAAGCTCTGTACCATGTTGTAATTACAATATTCATGAGAGATGAAGAATGTACCTTTCAATGGACAATTGTTTGGATTCAGTCGATCCTTGTTAAAGATTTTTTGATAATGATCGAAGTTGTTGTGATTTATCGCACCATCGAAGGTCAGGAGAATCATCTGGGGTGTCTGCGATGGGAATGAGAATGTATTTTAATAAAGATGTCCTCATTGATGAACATCAATAAAAACCTTGAAAATGGGGACACTGAGGCGAATTAAATAGGAAATCAAGTAGAATAAAATTAACCGGTAGAAAACAAAACTTCAGGTGTTCTCAGAGTTCTCATTAATTTTGTCACAACATTCCAATTATTTTTCAATTTTCGAAATGTGAATTAAAATTTTTAAGAGTCGAATGGAATGGAAAATTGAAATTTAGATCAAACAAACTGTTGAAAAAAAGTGAAATTCGAATTTTACTGAGGATTTAGGAAATCCTGAGTTTTCAGTAATGAAACCTCCTTGTGATTTCAGTGAAACTTCAATGTGATCAAATTCTTTGGGACACCAGTTTTTTAAGGGGGTAATGTATTTAGATAATCTCACGTCTTCTGGATGAATTCCTCCAGGGATTATGGTACCATCACGCGAGCAGAAACAATAGGGCAAGTCACAATTTGCCGTGTCACAACGTTTAGCCAGATCTGCTGGTGATTCTGTTGCTGGGGCCTCGGCTGAAATTTAATTACATCAAATGTTACGATAAATTTTTCCCATATTTTTGAAAATATTTTTAAGTACTAAATTCTGGAGAAAACATGATTGTTGTTTTATGGCGGGGGGATGCATGGATACAGTTACATGCAATTAATTGAGTTGTACAATGATTGGATGAATATCGATTTTAAATGGTAATTTTTTTGTTGATAATTATGATTTTCATAAATATTCATTTGTTCAACTTCGTATATTTTTTCCTGAATCTCTTTCCTCCTTTCTATCAATTACATGAAAAAAAACATTCTCGAAAAAAATGTAGTGATTCTGAAGTAATTTCCTTCAGGCACTTCTCGCACGAGATAAAAAAATTAAAAATCTAGGTTTTCTTGCTAGGTTTCCTTTTCCATCGAAATTTTTTTATAAAATTAATTTATTGAAAACATCACTCAAACTTGTACAGAAAAATTTTCTAATATCATTCTCCATTCCGCTTATTTTCATTATGAAAAACCCTTACTGAGAAATCTTGGCAGAAAAAATCTGGATAGAATAAATTACATAAAACTATCGCATTTCATTAATTTATCGGCCCTGATTTTCCGTTATTGAACATTTTTGCTGAAGAAAAGCGCAGGTAGGGTGTATAATTTGTCTGCAGGATCGGCATAAAATTCCTAGAAATCCAATTCAATTTTTCAATGTTCATCAACAATTGATTTTTTTGGACTTACTGGTTGGTATTGGACCGCATCGTGCTTCATTTTTGAATGTACAGAATTTACTGATGTCATCGAAATGAAGACCTGAGGGACATCTATTTAAATAAGGGTATCCATCTACACACTAGGGAGAAAAATAAATTAATCATTGGATATTTAATTTTCAATGTTCTCAATCACAAGAAAGTTACTATTGTGTCTTTTTACCTGGTAAAATCGCCTACACGTGGCGGGATCCGCGAAATTACCGTTTCCCTGCCCCTCGGGACACTTGAATTCCTCCTCCTTCTTCTCATCCTCTTTCTTTTTCTGTCCATTAACTGAAAAATAAATCATGAATGTCAGAAAAAAAAGGCAAAAGAAAACTCCAAGCGAATGGGAAATGTCAAGGACTCTTCCTTGCCATAAATTAACTACAATAATGTAAACTGGATTGCATAAAGTCTACTCCTGTCTACAGCATAAATAAATAAAATTCATGCAATAGAAATAGATTGATTTCAGTGGAAAAATAAAATTCATCCAGAAATTGAATTTATATTAATTTTACTTCTTTGGAAAAGGAGAGTCCAATGATCTATTTTTTGCCTCCGCCGACATTGAACCAACCTCAGACCGAAATCCAGTCGATTTTAGACTGATAATTATTACTTGAATTCCTCCTAAATGAATAAATATGAATAAATAGATTTACTGAAAAATTACATTTCGTTGCAATAAACGCATTTATATATTTTTTTATGTAAAAATGTTAAAAGGAGAAAGATTTTTCAAGCTAAGATAAACTGAAAGTAAAAAAATATTGCCAATCACTGACCAAAAATATTTAACCGATTTTTTTTAAGAGAATGAGAGAATTTATAAATAACTGAATTTTGAGTGCGGGAGTATGGTAACTCGGCGCGATACTACCAGAAAAATATGAGAGAGAAATACATAGGACTCCCAACCAGAGAGACTTGAGAAAATTCTTTAATGCGAAACAAAACCGAATTCAAAGTATAAAAAGTCAATAGAAAAATTCAAACGGAAATTCAAAGTCTGTACAATTGTTCCTATAGAATATCCACTAATAATCCACTAAAACTCGATCAAATTTGGAACAGAATTCCAATGGAGAACCTACAGAAATCCTGTAGAATTTTTATAGAATTCTTATGGAGTTTCTTAACGGTATCGCTGATTTTCTATTGATTTTTTATAGGTAATAAAGCTAAATTAAAAGATATCTACGAAATGGATAAATAGATTTGCGAAAAACTTCCTTTTTTTCACAGTAAATTAATTTTATATTATTTTCTATAGAATAATTTTAAAGAAAAAAAAGCCATTTTTTTATGTTGGAATAAACTGAGGATAAAAAATAATCCCAATCACTGACCAAAAATATTTTACCGTTTTTTTTCAAAGAAGAGGAGAGAATTATCTATAAATAACTGAATTTTAAGTGCGGGAGTATGGAAACTCGGCGTGATACTACCAGAAAAATATGAGAGAGAAATTCATGGGGCTACCAGCCAGAAAAGACTTGAGAAAGCGTGGAACGTTGTTCTGAGCATTCCAACGAACGTTTAACTGCGTTTTAACTGAGAAAGAGACAGCCCAATAGGTCCCACCTGCTCTCTCCCTTTTTTTAAAAAAAAACGCCAGAGGCGAATGTATTGACGACTGATTGACATTTCTTACGTGCAACTCATTTATATCTGTCTGGGATTTCGAATTTTTTCATCCATGAAATGGGACGGAGGACAATGGTAGAATGCTGAGAGGAATTCTCTTCAGGCGTCAGTGGATACAGACAGGAAATAATGCAATGATGAGAGATTGCTATGAGGAATATCATTGACATGATTTTTGTTCGAGACGGATGAAAATTCATTTGAATTAACATAAAAGAAAATGTAATGGATCTAATAGACAATAGACAATTCTATAGATTTTTTTAAAATTTATTTTATTGTCCTTTCTATACAAATTCGTCTATTGTAACATTTACTATAGAAATTTCTAGTACTGATTTTTCAAAATTTCTTGCACTCGACTCTTCTCTTTTCGTCGAATAGAATAAAGTGAACAAAAACTTCAGGAATTGGAGTGAGATATTTCGAGAGATAATATCTCAATAGAATAATATGAACAGATAAATAGAATTTTATCGATTTTTTTTATGAAATAATTTCTGTAGAACATTTCATTTGAACAAAAATCGGGTAAATAAATCAACTTTTGCAATTTAGTAATTCAAAAATGTCAAAATTAAAAGAATATTTATAAAATTGGATTGAAAATTAACAGAATTGTTCAGTAAATTAATAAATTAGTGCAACTGCAAATTTTTAATTTATAAAAATTCATCTAAGAGAATTATGACAATGGCAAAACTTGAACAATTCAATCGAAGAAAGTTCTGCAGAGAATACCTCAAAAGAATAAGTTATACAGACAAATAAAATTCTCCAGAGTTTTTCTATGGAAAATTTCAGTAGAAAATGCCAAAGCTAATGGAACGTTCAGTAGAAAATCAACAGAACTGTCGAGTGGATTAGTTAGGTTCTGCGAAATGTATTCATACGTGTAAATTGACAAATCAACAAATTAACAATTAACTGAGAGGATTTGTCGGGTGAATAATGTCAGGAGGGAGTTTTCTTGTCGTGTGCCGGAAGAGTGGAAAGTGAAGGTGCATGTGTGGCAATGGACGTTCTTGGGGCCACGTATGCTGTTGGAGGGCAGTAACATTCTCATTGCCACATGCGAAGTACTTATTTGGAGGCATTTTCAATGATTTTACGTTGGAGAGAATTAGGAATTTGGATTCATAGAGCCTCTCGAAAAAATCAAGGGATGAAATTTGAGGTGGCTTCATACCTTTTGAGAACTTGACAAAAGTTATTTTTTTTTTATAACTTTCATGGGAAACAATGAATTAAAAATAATTTACGTTTATTCAATTTCATCTGCGAGATGGAATGTTTGGGATTTTTCCATATTTTTTCAATTGATTTGTCTTACTTTAAGATGAAGATTATGGTAAATTTGAGAAAAAAAGTGCAAACTATTTTTTTATCTGGTTTTTATATTGAATATTGTGGACAGTTAATTAACATTTAGATTTATTGATGCGAATGGAGATGAGAATGACCTTCCGACTGCAAATACATAGTAAACTTTTCATAAATAAAAAGTATTTCTAGAATTGTGATCTTTCTAATGAAGAGTTCGGCTAACAAAACTAACAATTTTTTTTGTATTATCATATTTGATCACAATTGTTGTTAATTAATATGACGACTCGAGCATCACGAAAAAAGAATTTCAATGTAAATCGCGTATGGAGAAAATTTAATGCAAAATTCTAGCGCATTCGTTGGCAAATTCCGTTAGGCTTTTATGAAAATACAATAGGTTTTTTAAAGATTCCTAATAGAATTCTGTCAAAAATTCTATTTAGTTTTTGCTGATTTCTAGTGGGTAGTTTTTTTTCATAGAATTTTGAATTTCTATTCAATTTATCTCTAATAAAGTCGTTAAGTAAAAATAGTTCTGCCTTATTATTGAGCAAAATTTTTAACTTCTCGATAGGAAGTCATTGTTTTTATTTCAACGCAAAATAGGACCGAATTCAATAGAAAAAAAACTCAATAAAAAAATTGAAAAGCGATAAGATTGTTCCTCGAGAATATCCACAAGAAATCAGCTAAAAATAGATGAATTTTGGAATAGAATTCCAAACGAAAACTTGTAGACATTTCACAGAATTCTAATTGAATTCCTTAGTGAAATCGGTAGGATTTTCTATTGATTTTTTCCATGCGCGATACCGCTAAATGAAAAAATATTTCTCCATTTCATCCGACAAGAAGCAAAATTTCTATCCACAAAATTATGTAAAACACTTGAATAATCACTTCACCTATTTTTATCAATTATCCATTACCTCCACATCCTCAAGAAAGTTAGCGTTACGTTTCATCAGACCGTACCGGTGTTAATTATACCTGAAGTATCGTCGAATGCCCCCCGGAAAATGATGCAAAACGGCTGAAACCCATCGAGAAAAATCCGCCAATTTATACGTAACAGTTGTTTTCACTTAATATTCATCCGAGGAATCCTTTCCCAATGCCGCGCTCTCCCAGTGAACCATAAAATTAGATAAATAACGAGTAGAGAAAAAAGTACTCAATCTCACCTAGAATAACTGCTAGTACAGCAACGAGAGCAGTCACTCTATAAAATCCCATAATTACGATTTCTATTAATGAGTTATTGTTCCTCTTAATGAGTTGTAGCACTTGTCCTCGCACTGGGGACGCTGGAGGATTGATCGCCCCGGGAAGCTATCATCCGCACTTGAGACACAAATTGCACAGAGAAATAAATAATTTGGGGAAGTTGATTGGAAATTTCAGTGGAATTTGGGGTCTCGAGTCTTTGGGACTCGATTTGATACCGCTCGTGACGCGACGACAGAAAGAGAGGCGAAGTTAACTCTTTAACGGATGGTAGGATACAAAATGCTTTTCCACCTCCAGTGGTATCTGCCCATTGGCCAGGACTTTACTTTCTATCCCAACTCGATTTACACCTTGTGGCACCTCCGCAAGTCATGTGAAATGTTTTCAAACAAAATTCATTATTTTACTTCGGTTTTGGCTTCCAGTGAGGGCCCTACGATTTTCCAGGTTTTTCATTTTTATTGGAAATTATTCGACATTTCAACATTTTTCAATTACTGAAGCTTTAACAAATTTTTAGATAATTTTATTTGAATCGGAACAATTTTCTTTGTGATCAGTTACCGCTTTCTTTGCTTTCTTAAAAAAAGAAAAATTTTTATCAGTCGTTAGCAAACCTCCAGGCATTTTGAGACTGGAAAATCAGTTAAAGGGTAGTATTCATGGAAATTCATGGAAATTTGTAGAGCCGTATGATAAGGAAAAGTGCAGAATATTTTGGGAATTTACACGAAAATTTCCTGGGATTTTTTTCTGCATAAAAAATTCAGTTGAAGGTGATGTTTAATTTTCAAAAAACTCCAGAATTTTGGGTGTTAATGAACTCAATGACAATTTGTCGAGACTGGAACTCTCAGGAGATTATCATTGACAATCTCACGGGAAAAATTCAATTATCAACTCTGCTGCTGACAATTTCAGTACAAGATTTCAGAAGCGATTTAATCTGGAATTGAATTTAAATTACTAACATGGCAAATTCAATCGAACTTATTATTCAATTCTCATGGAATTGCAACAGTAAAATCCTCCAGAGAGCGTTTATATGTTCATTGTACTATTCTATAAATTTTTTAAACCAGGAAAAAGTAAAGAATAATTGTGACACTTTTTGAGAATGATCGACCGTCTTATAAACAAGTTTATTTATGAGTTTATCACCAAGACATGTACGGAAAAAATATTAAAATCTTGGAAAATATTACTCGAATGATATTGATACGGTTTTCTAAAGATTCTCATGCAAATTTCTCGAATTTGTTTCGTTAAAAATTCCTAATTTCATACAGAGATTAATAAGAACTGTAAAACTGTTGAAAACTCTTGGCGCGTAAAAAAACTGATGGATAATTTCGGTATACTCTTAAAATTTTGAATTATTTGAAAATTCAGTGGAATATTTATGGAGTCCACAAAGTATTTCCGAATTGGCAATAACGACTAATTAAATAGCTGAAGCAATCCAAAAAATGGGAAATCTTATCGAATTAAAACTCTTAATGAGGCCCGACCCTACAAAATTTTAGGCCAATCGGTGCAATAATTTTTAAGAGAACGCCAGCATTATTATCATTCTCCAAATCAATAGAAAGAAAATAAAAATCCTATTCAAATTTTTTCCATGATTACTAAGAGACTCATCAATAATATCCATTATCAGTCCCTGTCCAATAATTTTATTCTCGTTTACAAGACCTTTCATCTCCAGTCAAATTATTTATTTCTAATTTCTGTTGACGAAATTTTGATTTATCTTTATGTTTACAATTTTTTAATGGAGAAGAACTCCTTGAAAAAGCTGTACTTTCTATAATTTCTCAATTTTTGTCTTTTTCATCGTTAGTTTCGTCTGATAATTTAATAAAACCCCTACAAATTATCCTTTTATCGTTAGGAATAGAATATTTTTCATTTCATAATCCACAAAAGGACTTGATGAATTAATTTCATATCCTCTGAGCACAAAAAAACTATGAAATACTTCAAATTCGTTAGAAAGTTGAAATAAATCATTCAAGAATCTCCGATAAAAAGGCTAAATAAATTGAAATTGAGGTCAATGTCGAGATAATTCAGGTTGAAATATCCATCGGGAGAAAGTATTCGAAAAGCTCTTGATATTCTCCGCGGCATTTCCACACACACTAATTCCATCTGATGCATTTTTCACCTCTAAACAGTTGACCGCAGAGATCCACTGAATTTAGGCGGGGGCCGAGTCGATCCTCCTCATTAATGCCCCCCCTCCTCCAGCATTTTTATCTCGATTTTTTCACTGAATTTATTCACCTTCGCTGCCCTCGAGGAGAAAACCGGCTCGGGCAATCCACATCGGGTCGTCTTCTCACGTACTTCACGACCAGTTTTCGTTGTTTAGTCAGATTTCTCTTATTTTTATACTTCAAACATTTGTAAGTTCTTGGGAATATTCTAGTGGGACAGTCGATGCATGACATGGACTGTTTGAAATTATAATAATTTAGTTTTTTACCGCTCATATGTTTTGCAAATGGAAAATCGTTGACTTTTCGAGAAGAAGGGAGAAAATGTTTTTGATTTTTCTGGTTGAAAATTTCCTGGCCAAAATCGGCAAAACAATTACACAAAATTAGAGAAATATTATAATTTTTTTAAAGTATTTTATCAACAAATATCCTATTATTCGAAGTTGATAGTAAAGTAAAATGTAATTTGTCATATAATCAATGTCCGAAAAATAAAAAAAAGAAATTTTGTTTTTAAAAAATTGAAGGAAAATAATGTCAAGGAGTTTCTGTAAAAGAAATTCCAGTAAAAAAAATCGTAGAAAAAAATCATATTCTACATATTCTACAATATTTTATAGAAAATCTATGGAAATTCGATAATTCGATAATTCAATTTTGTCTATAAGAACGCTTGGACATTAATTTTTTGTTCACTGGGCTTTAGTAATGCAAAGGAAGAGCGAATTCAGTGGATAAAACAAAAAAAATATCACATCGAAAATAATATTTTTATTGTTAATTTTCGTTTCGGTTTCGCTTTACAATTCAAAATGAACCATTTGAGGTCCAGTTTTTCGTTTCTTCTTCTCCTTTTTCTTTCTTCCCGAATTTCCATCTCGAAATTCTCTTTGGCTTGCTGAAGCGTATGGGTTGGAGTAGTTGGGAAGCCTCTGCGTTATATTGAGCTCCTGAAATGCTAGATCGAGCATACCTCCCGTCGTCTCATCGATAAGAAATCGAGTTTCGTTGACAAAGTTCATTGACCAGTGCATTTGGTTTTTCCAGTTGGTGTTCTTCTTTAGTATTCTGTGCGTTATGTCTGGGAGCTGGAGGACTATGTCACCGAAGAATGCAGTGTTCTCGATAACCGATGATAATGCTGAGGAGAATATATAATTTTTTTCTTGTTTAAGGCCCGGGTATCCCTCCAACCGAATGTCATCTGGATTTTTCAGCTTTTATTTTTTTATTTATAAACGTTTATTCAGAAACTCAATTTTTCTAATAAATAGATCTTCAAGAATAATGAATATATATTTGGAAAAAACTAGGGAAACTTAGGAAAATTTTCAAGCCTTTCGAGCCTTTTTGAGAAATATTGAGAAATAAGTGAGTAAATGGTAAAACAAAAAATGTTAAATAACTGAAAGGAACAATTGAGAACACGGACCACGTGAAGTGGTAGACGATAAGCATCGCAATTTTGCATCAAGTTTTTTGTCACAAGTGCTCTTTATTCCGGTATAAAAGAAAGCTTAAAAAATGCAGAATTTTTTTCAAAAACCCCTTTTTTATTTTACCCTCTACTCCCTTATTTCTTAATATTTCTCAAAAAGGCGCTTTGAAAATGTTCCTAATTTTCTCTAGTTTTTTTTTTAAATATATATTTATAATTCTCGAGGATCTACTCATTACAAAAAAAGAGTTTCTAAATAGACGAATTTGTAGATAAAAAATTGCAAGCAAAAAAATCTAGATAACGTTCGGCTGGAGATACACCCGGGCCTTAAGGCCCGAATTGATCATCTTGCAATATAAGGATTTCGTAAGAATAAATAATAACCAACAACTGATTACTCAAAAAATTCTGGGCAATATCACTAAATCCTTATAAAGTGACAGCTGATCACATAAACATTTTCTTGCAATATTACGCCGCGAATAATCATTTTTTACGGGTGGAAATATTTCCACAATATGGATAACAATGGTACAAAGCAAAAAAATCACTCATTATTTATTATTGCGAGTTACTCGTATGAGTTAGACTTAAAGGTTGTACGGAGAGAGAATATTGACGAAATAATTTTTATATCCTTGGAATTCTTTGGAAAGAATGTCCCGTGACTGAATTCCAGGCCTCAAGAAAATCCCTCACCATCTCTCAACTCATGAGGCACGTAAGACATCGTCCGATTCTCCTTCAAGCCATCTTTGATTCCCTCGAGAGAATTTTTCTTCGCCTCGACGATTTCAATGACATTTTTTAGTATAATCGAGATCATCTCGTATTTCCGCTCGTATGAATCCATTTTTCTCAGGTTTGTTACTGCGCTCAGGTGCTGTTTCCGCTTCGCGATGAAGAGTTTTTTATCTGATAAACAACGTCAGGAGAATATAATGAGAAACAAAACTATTTTTCAACAAATCTCATGAATTTTGAAGGAAATTGTATTCAATTACTGTCGAACTTCCGTTAAATTTTCTACATTTTGTTGTTTTCAAGGGAAAATGTTTAATAAAGACATACGTTTTCCAAGTTTTTTTACTCCATTTTCCTTTTTCAATTCCTTCCAGGACAAAAAAAACAAATATTTATAAAAAATATTCCGATGAAATAAATTGTATAAAAAACACAAATTCTAACGGTTTTTTTCTATGACATATTTTTTCTACAAAATTTTTATGAGGAAAATTACGAAGGAAAGATGTGAAAATTTTCAATAAATGAACAGAAAAGTAAAAAAAAAGTAAAAACAAATTTCAGTGGAGTTGATTTTTTAATTTTCAATACGAATTCCGTGACGAAAATTTATCAATTTTTATGGCTCTATTTTTTTTCGATTCCTTCGAGAAATCGACTAAGAAAGCAGCCAATTTGGGCCAACGAAAAATTATTTAATTATATTAAACTAATTAAGAATAGTCGACAAATGAGAAATTTTCTACTGACAAAAAATATTGATTTCGATATTAGAATTTTCGATCCATTGCAAAATTCCTAATTTTCCATCATGAATAATTTTAGTAATTTCCAATGATTTTCCAAAAATTAATGAAAATAATATCAATGACCTCGTAATTGAGAGATCAAACGATATCGAAATAATTCCATTGGGAAGCAAAAGGATACAATTTTCCCGATCGTCGGATTTAAAATCTTCCTTTCCTGCCGTCCTCTCATTATCGCCACCTGATTTGCCATCAATTACCGGCCCCTGCGCATGCGCACAAGTCCAAGTGGACACGAGTGCAAGGAGTATCAACGTGGGCCACCAAATCATAATTTTCAGCGCCAAGAAAGCGAAGAAAACCTCGAAAACTTCTGCAGTTCTTCCACTCAATCAACACTAGATTTCTCAGAATTTTTGTCTACATAAATTTTGATCTACTATTTAATTTACTGGGGAGCCAATTCGGGGAATAATATCTACGCATATTTAACCTACGCCATATTGAAACCACTGCCACCTGGATAATTTACATACGCAACGATGGAAACTGTCAAAATGACGATGACACTTCGCTCCAAAAATCGTCGATGAACTCCAAAAAAAACGAGTACAATCGGCGGAATAATTTGTACGAACAATTTTAACAACCTCTAGGACAATTTTCTGAGATAATTGTAAAATAATTCCAGTGCTTATCGACTGTTGAAGCAGTTTTGTGAATAGTGTCAGTGAATTTGGAGATTTTTCTGGGCTTCGTCTCCTAATTTTTCCGTTTTCTAGAGAAATAAATCGCGCTTTTTCAATTTCATTTGTCGGTTTGTTTGTT
Source organism: Psyttalia lounsburyi (assembly GCA_030522865.1). Classification (NCBI taxonomy): domain Eukaryota; kingdom Metazoa; phylum Arthropoda; class Insecta; order Hymenoptera; family Braconidae; genus Psyttalia; species Psyttalia lounsburyi. The sequence goes on from JAPYZN010000224.1 coordinate 32,083, forward strand.
TTTCACGAGTTGAGGACTGGTTTGGAGATATGGATCCCATGTCGTCGAGTATTCCACCCCTGCAAGAGGCTAAGTTGGATGTGAGCATGAGTTAACCTAAAAAAATTCCAGAATAGACGATATGGATATGTAGGATGAAACATACTTCGTTAGATCGTTTATCTCTCGATTCAGTGATACCATTCAAAAGAATTGGGACTCATTTTCAAGACTAGCAAGGAAATTTTAATCACGAAATGAAATTTTCTGAAAGCCAGTCATCGAATCTTGTGATATTGCTCATTGAAAATTGTTTCGTTATTTTGAGAAATATTCCGTTAAAAAAAGATAACAATATTTCATTGTTGATACCTAAGGACTCAACGAACCCATTTTGATGAATTATAGCTTTTTTGAAAGGTTAAAGAAAAAGCTTGAGAGTAAACAAAAATTATTGAATTTCACTCAGCCAATTTTGAGATATTGACGACTGAAAACTATCTGTATTGTCCCATGGATAATTCTTTTGTAAAATTAACTAATTACTTGAATAGTTAATTTCTTACTTTTATTTTACAGATGTATGAGGACCCCATTTATAACGTAGACCCCCAGCATGTCGAGGGGGATATGACTGTCGGTAGTTCGAGGCAAAAAGCTAATATTGGAGAACCTGATTTCAACACTTTGGACGAACCAATTAGGGATACAATTGTAATTTTTTCTCGTTTCAATTGATCTACGACCTCCATGTTTTGAATTAATTATTCAATTTTGTTTATTCTTCGCATTTGTTGCAGTTGAGGGATGTTCGAGCTGTTGGACAGAAATTTTTCCATGTGATATATCCCACGGAAAAGGGGAGTCTATTGAAAGAATGTAAGAATTTGTTAGGAGACTTTTGTGATACTCAAGGCACCTTCGTCTAAGAACAAAACTTTTTCATTTTTCGAACAAAAAAAAACTTTTTAAGACCATTCTATACGTGTTTTTCTAGGAAATCTGATTTGTACGTCGAAATTGTCTGGGATCGCTCACAATTAGAGATTTAATTTTACGCGAAAATTTCAGATTATGTAACAGTTTTTTCTCAAAAATCCGTTAGGAGTTTTGTCAGATTGATTTTCTGATTAAAACAAATCCAATCTCTCATTTTTTTGTGGTCGGCGACAATTTTGACCTGAAAATTCGAATTCCTGAGGAAAAATCAAGGATGAAATGGTATTTTACAATTTTTTTGTTTTTTTAAAAAGCAAAAGATTCTTACGTAAGTGCTTTCTTCAATTTAACATTCTTTATTTCAATTTCTATTCATGGACTGTTTTTAATGTTTTTTAGGGGATCTCTGGGGACCTTTGGTGCTCTGTACCTTCATGGCAATGTAAGAGACGACCTATCTATTTTATTATGTTGACACTGACCATTTTTTTTTTCAATTTATTTCTGCCTCAGGATTCTTCAAGGATCAGATGCCCGCGACGATGCCAATGACGGAGGTCCCCAGTTCGCTGAGGTCTTTGTGCTCGTCTGGATTGGCTCGATGGTCGTAACTCTTAACTCTAAATTGCTGGGAGGAAATATGTAAGCGACAATATCAAGTTATTTTCAGTTTTTAATTGGTTTCTTCCTTTACAAAACACAATCTCATAAATTAAAAAAAATTATCTGAGATAAATGTATAAATAGTTTGCTATTGAATTTTCATTCTTTACAAATAATATTCGAATGATTAATTTATCCTTTCTTGAGAGCATTTAATGTTTAAAAAACTGAAATAACGTATGATTTCTATCAATGAAAAGTAATGAAACATTGCAGCTCTCATTTTATAAGAACGAAATCTCGTTAAAATTTTCTCCTTTATTATCTTTCATTCAACTACTCAACTATCGAAATACTCTATTTTGAATAATTGAAACTCTTGATTTTTTTTTCAGATCATTTTTCCAAAGTGTCTGTGTCCTTGGTTATTGCCTGTTACCAATTGCAATTGCATTAATAGTATGCAGAATTATTTTGCTAATGGAGCAGAATGTCTACCTATTCATTCTACGATTTATTACTACAGTGATAGGATTTATTTGGGCAACTTATGGTAATTATCAATGCAAATGCAAAGATATGAATTCATACTGAACATTTACAAAATATTTTACAAATTCTTTCGCAAAAATTCATTCTATAAATTCTTTTATAATTTTTTCTAGCTTCAATGGCATTTCTGGGAGAGAGTCAGCCAGCAGGCAGAAAAGTCCTGGCAGTCTATCCAATGTTTCTCTTCTATTTTGTCATCTCATGGCTCGTGATATCCCACACAACATGAAAGTAACAATAAAAACCCTCGAAATTTACAAACATAACTTGAAAATTGCACAATTCTGAATGAAAAACCACAGAAATTTCAAGACTTTCGAATGGCCGTTTCGACGCCATTTATCTCTTATAGGAGAATCTACTGGGATAATTTATTTTCTTCCTACTGACGAGAATATTATTTATAGACTAAACCGGCATTCCACTATTCGTCAATTAGATAATCCATCAAATACCAATTTATACGTGAAATGCATTTTTTTCATAATCGATTGGGGCATTTGTTTGCTCTTCCTCAATCGATTTTCCCGATTATTCTGATACTTGTGATGAATATTTCTGCTGTGTCCCACGTTCTCAGCGAAAATTTTTGTGAATAAATCGTCGCCTATTCAATAATAACAATCATAAGGTTGATAAACTTCATAATGAACTGAGAAAATATTTTTTTTTAATTCCGGATGTACCTTGAGAACCAATGGTTTAATGAAAAAATGTCACTGAACCTTTTTTGTAGCTCTCGAAGTTTCTCACAAAAAAATTCTTATGACTTTTTTCCGTAGAACCAATCAGTATCGAGGGAATCATTATTAACAAAATGGGAAAAATGGAGTTGTGTTTTAATGATTCACTGCGCAGTTTTTGAGCTAGAGTGGGTTTTTCTGGTTAGCTGAATTTTTACTGAATTTACGAGTGTATTTGATGTTTGGTATTCATGTACATTGTATATAATAATTATAATTATGTATTATAAGGATATTGATAACATATTAGGTACGAATAAATTAAGAGTGAAAAAAGTGTCTCTCCAGTTTTTTGAACAGTCCTTTGCTATCGCAGTGGCTGGGGTAAGCGTACAGGGACTTCTGGACTGCTATATAGCTCGTTTGTAGATCGCCAACCTAATGAACAAAATTGTATAATTCATTTACAGAATTTTTCATTAGTTTACGCCACAAAAAAAGAAAATTTTCTATTGAACTTTAATTTTATCTTGAGCAAAAATCAATTAATTAAGCAAAGTAGCAAAATTATTTAACACAATTCTTCTTGCGACTACAAGTAATTATTATTCATTTTTTATTCATTCTATTCATCATGATTATTATTATTATTTAGCAAAAAAATCAAAAGATCTAATAGAAATTTGATAATTTCGTTTCCAAATGAAAGCAAAAAATTACGATTGTTTGGATTTTAATGGTCGATTTTTATAATTAGTTATTAATAATTATTAGTGTACCTCGTAGGCTAGCAGAGAACTATTGAAATGTGGTTCATGCATGTAACTAGCGATACTCGCCGCCGCGTGGAAGTACGTCCTCGCTGCTGTGATATTTCCCTTTTTCATTTCCAGTACTCCCAGATTATTATAAGAATTCGCGTGACGATTGTCTATCGTCGTCGCTAGCCTCAGACATTCTTCTGCCATCACCAAATCTCCCAGACACTAAAATAATCATAAGTTACTCATCAATTAATCTCTTGAAAATTAATTAATCATTGATTAATCCTCTAGAACACTAATAATTGCTAGTAATTTGAGCAATTTTCCAATTGAGTTTTTAAATTTTATGTTTTATTACTTTACTTTGTTTTATTTTATTTTTCGAGTGAGTTTGTTGACCAAAATAACTTACTATTGCAATGTGGGATATGTTGTACCATACTTCGGCGATATTCTCGTCGTTGGAGAGACTGAGGGCTCTTTCAAAACAGGAAATCGTGTGATCGTATTGTTGCGAGTAAAAACAACAGAGTCCGAGATTATTTAATAACTCTGCGTTGTAAACGCCCATTTGCAATAGTCTTCTGCAATTTAATATAAATCGTCCTAAATTATCAATTTGTTCATGAGTTTTATCAATTTGTTTTGGAGTGGAATAATTTTCGATAAAATTTAAGGAATTATTTTTATCAAATGAATTAACTCGTTGAATGATAAATTACCTATTAAAATTTCACATTCCTTGTTATATTCAAATATATTTAACAACTCGTCTAGCCTGGAGTGAAGTCTATTTCCCTCCACGGTCGAAACACTTTTTTCAATAATTGAAACACTATAAACGTGATTTCCCACTAAACAAATGCTAAAAAATCCAAAATTTGACTCAGTTTTTGAGCAAAAAAAAATGGGAGGTGGTATATTATCTGTTTATTAAATAACCATATCTAGATCTCACGTTTCCTATCGAAACAGATATGAAATCACATCTGTAACTCGACATTATATAATAATATAAATTATTATTATTAATTATATTATTAATATAATGACATATATAATGTCGAGAACTCGAGTTCAAATAGGATAAATAAAAAATCATCTGGGCCATATTTCTTTGTAAACAAAATGCAACATTTACCTGTAATATCTGAGGGCGAGTTCGGGCTGATCATTATAAAAATGATGCATCCCAATACTAGCGATAGCTTCGGTGTTCGCTGCATCCTCTTGAGCCACCATCTTATAATATTTCACAGACATTATCATACTATTGAGGCCCTCGAAGACCCTTGCCATTTCCGTTAGGATTGTTACCTTAAAAAAATAATAATTGAATCCCCATGTGACAAAATAATTCACTTGAATCAAAAAACTAAATTTATTTAACTAGTCCCAAATAAAACTCTTTCTCAATTTGAAAAAAAATGATGTGTTTTGTTCACATTAACTAATTTTATTTATTATTAATAAATTGCTATTTCATCCAAATAAATTCTCTATCAATTGCTACACTTCAAGAAAAACAATATTTCCTATTTCGAGATGGACAAAATTTCGTATTCTAAGTCTTTTGAACATCTCAAAATGAAATGTTATTTTTCTAGATTTTTATACTGGCCTGAAACAGTGTTATTATGGAAATTATAGAAAAATTGTTAATTGTCAATTTATAATTGTTCTAGTCGTAAGTTGAGACTTGGAGGTCAAAATATGGGAACTTTGGAATATTTCTTCTTGAGAATTGACGTTAGTATGGCCTTCTTATGCATCTTTTAGTCCCATATAATCCTCGGATGACCTGTCTACGACCCTTATGTCTGTTATTTGGACCCTGTTAGCTCTTGTTATGACATTTTTAAAGATCATTTTAACCCTCGTCAACTTCCAATTTTTTTGCTTTGTCTCCATATACTATTTTATTATTCCGAAAAAAGAAATTATTCGAAGGATCGACCTCACATCACTCGGATAGTACTCTAGTCCTCTTTTGCACAGATCCAAAGCTGCCAGGGGCTGGTCAAGCCTCACGTACACTCTGATGAGCCTCAGCATCGTTTCGACGGTTCTGCAGTCCTTCAATGCCGACTTGAACTGCTGTTCGGCATCTCTGACTAGTCCCAAAGTGTAATAGCACTTGCCCAGCTGAACCTTCCACCACCAGTCATTAAAATGACAGGCTTGGGTTGCCTGAACTGCGAGGTCCAGGGCCTGGAGGATATATTTTCAATTCTCAACTCGTATTATTTTATCAGGTTTTGGAGAAATTTACTCACACTTCTGGCATCATGCTCGTGGTAATAAATATACTCGAACAACGGCTTTGCTATTCCAGGTTTGCTGGCGTATTTACTGATGTTCAATCTCGACAGTTGGATGAATGGACCATCTGGCTCTGACATCATTGAAGCAGTTCCCAATCTAATTCAGTTGGAGTCATTCGAAGAGAAATTTTTTTATTTGAGAGGTACTGAAGACGCTCATTGAGACCCTAAAATCTCAAATTGAGTCTCAACTCAAGTTAAGACAAGTTTGGACCCCAAAAAAAATTGATACTTGAAATTTTTTTTAATTCCTTCTCTTTTAAAATCTTATTTTTAAGTTTCAAATTAAAACTTTTGTAAATGTCGTCCTGAAAATTTTGATTTGAATGACTCGTTTTAAGATTTTGATTTTTTTGAGTCTCAAATTAAGGTTTTGACTTTGAAATTTCAAGCTGAGGCTCGAAAACCTCAACTTAAATTTTAATAGTTCAATATATTCTCAAGAAGTTCTTTTTTTAATGTAGTTAGAAAATGGACATTTTATAAAATTCTTCAAGATATAATTTTTGTCCATAATAATATAACGGCACCTCTAGAATGATTTATGATTTTATTTTCATACCTCACAGCTCTCCCAGAAGCTGTGGTAATGGGCCTAGCCGACATTGCAGTTCTCGGTGTTCTCAGTGCCTGTTCCATAGTCTGGGCGGTAGCTGATTGAGTCATTGGACGAACTGTTCCAGTTACTGGTCTCCCTAAATGGTTACTCGTTTGTTCATAATGCAACCGATTTATATACTTTTTTATGTTCAAAAGATTTGTTAAACTCTAAAAAATAAGTTAAGAATTTGAGAAGTAATTTTTTTGTTCGTAAGTTCCGCAGAAATCAATCAATTTTTCTTTGAAAATTATTGAACAAAGATTTTCTACATTTTCTTGTTGAATTCAGTTTTGTTCTCCTGTACAGAAATCCTACAGAACTTTCACCAAAATCGCCGCATTTTTTTACGGGTAAACTCTAGAAATTTGATTAGTCGCGGTAATTACCGGATTGAGTTTTGGGGCGGAACCCTTGACCGACCATGGCAGTTCCCGGGTTTTTCAACGAAGTTCCAGGCCTCGGCATTGAAGCTATCATGTAGTTATCTAGCAAACTCTCAGCGATTCCCTCCTCCTCGCTCTCTATATCGTCCACGTACAATTGTAGAGTCAAGGCTCGCATTTTCAGAACCCAGACACTCTGAAAAATTGTTATTCATTTACAATACTTGAGCTGAAATTTTCCAAGTCTTTGTACTTGATTTTCACTATAAATATAAAAAAAGTAGAGTAGAAAGTAAAGTAAAAAACCTTGAACAATAATACCGAAGATAATTCTACAGAGAACTAACGATTTTAATGGCCCAAATATGATTTGTTTATGAATTTGTTTTCTTCTTAGTGAAATACTTTTGGTGATTTACCTGATCGAGAGGGCTTTTCCGAAGAAGATTTGTACATATTTTTCCACAGTCCTCGTACTTGCGTCGTCTGAATAAACTTATCGCTTGGAACAACTCCATTTGCGTACATGAGGTACTTGCCTGATGTTAACTGAAGGTTCCCAATTGCGTCCACCTGTTCACCACGTCCACTATACCTAAATATCGATTTCTTCAGGGTTACACAGACAAAAATAATTAATAGAAGATTGTATGGAATTCACGACACAAATGAAATTAAGTATAAAAAAATTGAATTGAAAAATTGAAAACCTTATCAAATTCGTCAGAAAGCTTCATGTAATTACTATAGCATTACCCCAGGATTTCTTAGGAAATTAGAATTCTGTCAGAAAGTCTAAAAGTTTTTTCCGATTTCTATTGGAAATTTGACACCAAGTGTGATCAATTTTGAATTTGTATTACAATTTTTTTATCAAATTTCTACCAATAATTTGAACAGAAATTCAAAATCTATAATTTTTGTTCTAATGTCCCATAGAAATCGCGAAAACACAGGTACAATTTTGTATAGAATTCTATTTTTCTATTAAATTTATTCTATTATTGAGATATTTTCTATTCAATTGCTGTGGCTAAGATTGTTTTGCTCAATTTTCGTAATGAAAAAGAAAAGAAGAATGGAATAAAAAAGCTTAGAACATTTAAACCGAGAATATTCTACAAGAAATGTAACAATCGAATAAATTGAATAGAAAAATATAAATTTACTGACTTTTCTTACAAAATAGTTTCTATTAAACAATTCTAAAGACTCGTATTTTCTATTAAACAATTTGAAACGTTCAATCAAAGAAAAGTCAATAGGATTAAAAAAAAAATTTTATTAATTCTACGAATTGTTCACAATGTGAAGTCAAGTAACTATTGATTATTACTGTGTTCAATTTTTTTGACATGTATTTTGGATTTTTTCTTGACAATTGGTTATCTAATTTATTTAATTCAAGTTCATAAATTGGGTATTAAATTAACGTAGTTTGATTGCAAATTGGGGAGATACAGAAATGGAAGAGGAAGAGAAAAGTCTACTGGACGGATATGAGGACAGGTTTGCCAAATAAGTAGAACATTTATTAATTGGAGAAATTAATTTTACAATGGGAATTTTGGATTTTAGTATTCAGAGGAAATTCACGGAATTTTTTGGTAAGAAGAATGTTGAGGAGCAATGTAACGAAGAAACGTTGTCAGAACTGCATAAAGTGTACAAGGTAGATAACCGATAGATATTTGAGAATCGCATTTATTCCTTCAATAGAATCTAATAAAAGGGAAGAGATTGATCTTATAGTAAAAATAATTATGGAAAAATTTTTAGTAGCAAATTTCAATACACGTCAACATTTTTGGTGGATTTTTTGTTAGTTTTTGGTCCTTTCTATTGAAATGTTGAATAGAAAAATAAACAGAATGCGGTTTTTCTATAAAATTGATTAAATTAAGACGTTGCTCAAAGGATTTCTCTGGCTGAAATTTTTTCAGAATTTTTGCTTAATTTTCTGATTGACAGAAGAAAAAAATAGGTAATAGTACATTATACCGACTCACAACTTTTTATTGGAAAACTGAATGAAAGTTGTTATAATATGGTTGGGATGTGATGAGAAATAACATTTCTGGTGGCGGAACACTGGTTTTGCTTAAAATGAATTGATAAAATCAAGACATAATGAATTGAAATTCAGTATGCTTGGGTATAGATGTGCGGAGCCTTCCCCACTCCTTCCCTACTGAAGGTAGATAATGTTTAGAAATTTAAATAAATTAAATAAATTCAATTCAACGCGTGAAAAGGTATAACAAACCTTTTCAGCACTTAGCGTTACCCAGGGTTCGCGACGAGGACGCGGCTGGAATGAACCCCAAAAAAGGTGCACCATGGTGCTCAAAGGTGTTCATTTCCCACCCACCTAACTGTTCACCTAATTGAGTCCGCCTTGATTTTATTGCGGATTATACTTAGTTACGTCCTATATACGTCAATATACGTCCTAATTACCAAAAAATAAATTTAAAAAAAAATGAAAAATTGCACCCGAGGAAATTCCATAGAAAGTATATCAATAGAATAAGCTGTATAGGAAAATATAATTCTATTTCTCCCACAAAATATTTCCTATTGAAAATTTCAACAGAAATGGTAAAAAATGAATAGAAAATCAATGGGATCGTTTAATGAATTCGCCAGAAGTTTCTATAAAATTACTTTGCCTAAATTTTCGGATCTGAAAGAGATTCAATTTTTTAATAGAATATGAAATATTATATGAAAGAAAACAAAAATATTAACAATCATAACTGGAAGATAGTTGTATATTGCTGTATAAAGTATAAATAAAATGAAAAAACTGTACCATATAAGATATTCACTTATCACCTCAGCGACTATAAATAAATAAATAATTATTATAATAAATTTTCGGAGCATTTTTGTTTCATTTCCTTGATGAAAAAAGAAAAATGAAATGAAAAAAAAAATAGAAAATTGCAGGCGAGGAAAGTTTTATAAGTAAATATAATTCCACTGTTCCCACAAAATATTTGCTATTGAATATTTCAACAGAAACTGCCAAAAACAAGTAGAAAACCAATAGAATCGTCTGACGAATTTGTCAGAATTTTCTTTAACATTTTTTTTATATATAAAAATTTTGAATGCTCGTCAATTTCCCTCGAATAGGTAATATAATGTTGATGTTTCTATTGACGTTGCCCTCTTTTTTTTAGTTTTCATTGGCAAATTTCCTTGAAATGTGAGCGGAACAATTAAAAAAAAAAATTAACGGTAATCAATTTTTCTGAAAAACAACTGGGAAATTCCAGGCAACGAAGTACGAAGAGATGGATGAGGCTCAGCTGTTCGAGGCTTTCGATAAATTCCTCAAGATCGAAATGCCTAAAGTGGACTTTGCCTACCTCTTTAGACAAATGGATTCCATGAGAGACGAGCGCATTACGTGGGACGAGTTCATCTCCTATCTTCTCCTGGAGTTCCGGCTCACGGGAACCGCGGAACTCAAGTCTCAACCCATGGAACTCCCCTTGAAAGGACCTCCACAGCTGCTGCCGCCTCGCCATCGTTCGGCAATTCTCAGGATAATATTCTCTCCGTACCTAATCTCACCGGAAAATCGAGCTTCAAGTTTTCAGAGTGGGAGGTATCTCACGGTCTCCAAGGACGGGGTCATCAACTACTGGTCTCTGGACTTGGTGCATCAGAAGAGTGTGAAATCAATCAATCGTGAGCTTAAAATCGCTTTTACAAAAGCCAAGCAAAAAAAAATTAGACTTTTTGCGTTCGAATGGAAGCTTTGTAATCAGGCAAATTTAAGTTTTTGATTTTTCATGTTATATCAACCCAATGTGATGCAACGAGTCCGAAAATGCAATTTTGAGATCGTGTCCGAACGTATACGGAGAGAAAAATTCAATAAAAATTACGTGTCAGTTCCGTAATCTGTTTTTTCTTCGATTATGGTCGATTGCTCGACAATGAATCGATGGAATTGATTTTTTTTTTCAAATGAGCCCGATCCATAACCGTTGATTAAAATTCAATCCATCGATTAATTTTTTTCATTTTTGATTTTTTTTCAAAAATTTTGTTTTACGACAGTTTAAAATCAAACATTCGAAAGGAATCAAATGACGGCGGAAACAATTTGTTCCTATGTCCCCTTGACCGGTTACAATTTTTTTAAATTCGTTTTTTTTTCTTTGTTTCCCAATTTCATTGATATTTTTGTGTTTTTGGCTTCAAATGGATTCAATAATAGATTAAAATGTTGACCGGCAGTTTGGCGCTGTGGACTGAGTCTATAGTTCTCATGTGGCAGACCCGGGTTCGCTTCCCACCGGTTACACTAGTGAGATTCTAACTAACTAGTATAAAAAGGCCTGATCAGTCGCTTGAATATGTCTCCATAGAGATTCGGAAGGAGACGTTAAACAAACAGCAAAAAAAAAAGATTAAAATGTTCCTTTAGGCACCAGCAAGTTTAAGTTGAAAGGTGGTTATGATAATTGCATTCATTAATTACCTTTTCATGAGGGTTTTTCCGTCAAAATTGCATTTTTTATGAGTTCTTCAAATGTGATGTTTTGTATCTAGTCAGTTGTGATAAATATCACATTTTTCATGAAATTCACTCGAAATTTCAGTTTTTGTGGAAAAAACACGCGAAGATTCAAATTGATTTCATTATTAATAACGAAAATTCTTTCGACTTCACATCAGTTGAATAAATAAGAGAAAAGAATCAGTACAATGAATTGAGAAGAAAATTATGCAGTTCGATGAAACGAAAAAAATATGACGATATTACATGCGATAGAGATAATAATATACCAAGTTCCCATTCGAAAACATATTGCTAATTTATTAGCAAAGAAAACTATACTTACTCCGATGCCAGAGCCATTTCCCACTTGTCATAAATTGAAATTTTATTAAAAACCATTGGATTAAAATGGAAATATTTTTTTGTTCAACTAAATTTCAGCTCAAGTTTTGGTTCTTTAAAAAATGTGGAAAATCAATATTTCCAGTGTGTCAAAAGCCTGACGGATCACACCCAGAGTTAACTCTGAGTTATTTCAATGAACTCGGAGTTTTCTCGACAAACCCTGGTTCTGGTCTATTACCGCAAAATTAAAAATCCACGACCATTTCGCTAGAAAGTTGAATTATTTATTTTTGGGCAAGAAATGTATGAAAAAAATATTTGAAAAGATAATTTCCTTATGCGATTTAATGGGATTGTTTAAAATTAAAAAATATCTGAAAGTATCGACAGCGATCAAAATTTTTTTCATTCATAAAGAATCGGATAGAAATTAAATAAACAATCTATATTCAATTGAAAAATAAATTTCTGTAGAAGTCTTTACTCTCAAACTATAATGTAACATGTATAACTCAAATGTAACAATCGCACGATGAGAATTTTTTTGCTAGCTAAAATATGCTGGAAACAATCGAATTAATTACAAAATTGGAGAATATTTAAAGCTGATTTTAAGGTCCAATCGACGATTATTACGGATATCATTGCAATGCCGGATGTTCAGATGGTCTGCACGAGTTCTGTAGAACGCGATCTGAGATTTTACGATACAGCGGCTTCAAAATTTGATCTACGAATTCGGGTAATTATCCCAAATATTTTTAATTCAGCAACTCACCTCATCTGCATTTTGAAATATGTCGACTAATTATTACGAAGTTCTCTAGAATGTGACGACGATTTTTTTTCTACTCATACCTTTACAACTCGCATCGCTCGGTTAGATCGCACTTTTCAATCCTTAGGCGAATAAAATATCGTGTGCTACACGGAAGTATAGTACATTTTGACACTAGGCCGGAAGAACTTTGCTGGAGAATATGAGGTACAGGATTCGCCTTCGGCTCGTCCTGTAGTCATATGAGGCAGGAAGTTTCGTTTCAGCCGAGTGACAATTTAGTATATTTTTTGTTATTCAGTCTGTGGGCAGGCTTTTATGGCCGCGCAGCGGTCATAAAGCGTTGCTTCACGGACTGAGTGACAAATTGTATATTGTGCCTTTAGGGAGTAAAGTATTTTCTGACGAAATGTGAGTTTATAACCACATGAATCAGAATAGTATATTTCTCACCTAGGGGGGTAAAGTAAAGGAGGCTTGCCCACGTGCAGGATGACCGACCGAGCCGAATACGAGGGTGGTAAGCACGTGGGTAAGGGTAAGTGTGTACTTTGCGTCCGCTGCGCGGGAGGGAATTCTGACTTTACTCCTACGCTAGGGAGGAAAATCATGTTCTTACTACGGAAAGTAATATAAAGGAGCCTTACCGACGTGCTTACCACCCTCGCCTTCGGCTCGGGCGGTAATTCTGCACGTGAGCAAGCCTCCTTTATATTACTTTCCGTAGTAAGAACATGATTTTCCTCCCTAGCGTAGGAGTAAATACACAGTTCCCTCCCGCGCAGCGGGAGGGAAGTGTGTACTTTGCTCCCGCAGAGGAGAAATAGTACATTATGTATCGAGGACGATGAGTGGCGCATAAGTCCGAGTTTGAGGTTAAATGCACGATTTTCAGCCGAGGCGAAGCCGAGTCATACTGCCCGATGAGTAAATTTATTCTCCTAGGAGAGTAAGTAACCAGAGGCGGTAGTGCCGCAGATTGCCGCCGTGCGTAGCACGGCGGAAAGC
>JAPYZN010000225.1:0-41311 GCA_030522865.1 Psyttalia lounsburyi
CCCAGAGCTTCAGCAGGTAATTATTAATGTGTATAATTATTTTTATGTTATAATTAGATGAAATTTCGGGAAAAACATATTTTTTGCTCAGGAAGTTCCGCCATTTTTGTGTTGATGTTGCATTGGAATGAACCCTTGGGTAAGTCTCTCTTGAAAATAAAATCAAGTTTCAAGTTTTCAATAAGTAATTATTAATCATTCTTTTACAAAAAGTGTCATAATAATATTCTGGTGATCGTGTCGATGGAACTGGTGACATTGTCGGGAAGTAATTAATAATTCCTTGATAAGGGAATTCGGCAATTGATGGGAGGGCAAATAAAAATGGGCCGTTGTAAGGTGGATCATTCGCAAAAGGTAAACGACGAGATCAATTTACAATCGACAAATGACATTTGACTAACCTTCGTCAAGTAATTAACAATCAAAGTTCTTTCCTCTGCAGCCTGTTCAAGTCCCCACAAAACTGCGCTATCGTTTCAGCTGATAATATAATAAAAATGTTCCTAAGGATGTAGATCTAAAAAATGACTCTGAATGTCAATAATTCGCGAATGAAATGTCAAAGACTCGAGTGCCGTTCGCCAAATACACGGAACGTCCCCTGAAAATGTCGAATTGATATCGCAATTATCCTTTACAAATGAATCACTTTACATGAATAATTCGAGACGAGAGTGAAACTCCGAATGTCTCTCGCTTCTTGAATATTTTTCCAGACTGAAAAGCTCCCCGACTCATTTCGTCGGGGTATCGATGATTTACTTCGGTCCACTTGCCTCAATCACTTCTCACAATTGTTTAATACAATTTTATTTCAAACGAAAACATCAGAATGCAAATTAAATATTGATAACGCGTGAGAGCTTCTGGACCCTGTTAAGCAGGAGATCGCCCTGTTTTACCATCGCCTGGTACTGCCAGTTCTTGCTGTCCGGGCGATTTGTCTCCACAACACCACCGACACGGTCCACTTTGCAGTGGAGTCTGCCGGCTGCGATGTAGCGCGAGAGTTCTCTGTAAATAATAATAATAATATCATTGAATTGTACATGTTTGAATAATAAATTTTACCAACAATTATTTCGCCTGTAATAGCTTGACAGCCATCCTCCAATGAACAGTTGTTTTCTCATGATAAATTCACGGAAATTCTGACGTTTATCGTGACGCTATTTTGGAAAAAAAAATGTTTACACAATTTGTGGCAATAAGATAATCAGGTGGACCGTCTCAAAATGGAAATGAGAGTTTTTTTGTCCTTGCGAAGCTCCTTGAGCAACTTGAAGTCTTGTCCTTAAGGAGTTCGTCGTGAGGTTAGATGAGCAACAAATGGAGAAACGTGAGGAGAATGATTTTGGGACAGCTGAGCTGATTTGGATGGATTATCACAGGTTTCATGAGATGTTTGAGGGCATACTTACTGGTCTATATATTCAACGGTTACCCCGAAAGCTTCAGACATGTACTGCAGTGTCAGAGATCTGTAGGATTCCAGGAGCTGAGTGTACGCTGAAATTCTCATTTCACGTACGTAATAACGATAGTGAGGGTGGATCAGGTAATCTCTTCTGAGGAGTCCATCAACGTGTGCTGGAACATTGAACAAGCAGAAATGACTTACCCCAGGAATCTACAGATTTTTGTTGCAATAACTGTGCAAATAAAACAGCAGACCGTCCATTAGCATCAGCGGTTTAAACAAAATCTTCAACAATTGGGTAATGTACATTATCCAGCCATGGAAATACCTAAATTCTTGAAGAAATCAGCATAATGACAATTGTACAAGGAAAAGAGGTACTCCTTGCAATCGGGATTGGTGTGGAGGACCTCCAGAATCTCCGAGCCCTTGATGATCTTGTCGCGCAGTTCGTTCCTGGGGAGACTGATCATACTCAGGTAAACAGTGTACCTGACGAATGTATTGTAGTCCATGAGCTCGTAACTGGTGAATGTGCTTATCGTATCCAGGAAGAAATTGGCAGCCTCTTTGAAGTCACGAACTGCTATGCAGTAGGTGCCCTGGTAGACCTTCAGGCGATTTCTTCTGTCCCAGTCTCCGCCCTCTTCAATTAAACTGTGAAAGTCAACGGAAAAAAACTGAATTAAATTAGACTTAAATTCTTAGACAACTGGACTAGAATGTTTCCAGGTATTGTTCAAGCTTGAGCTGAATTATGACGAGTTTTTGTCCAGCGAAATTAATTATTCCTCATTTCTCGTCATCTCAAAGTGAAATGATGTCGATTTCCAAGGGATCGTTTGGAGTTTAATCGTTTTATTCAACTGACCTCTTCGCCTTGTCAATGTTCCTCGTAATGTGATCGTGGTCCATATAGAAGAGACCAATCCTGATATTATGGAAAATAATATCCAGCCTGTGGCCCAAGGAGACTGTTTTCTCGTAAGTTTTCCTAAACGCCGAAATGGCCCCATCCTTGTCCCCAATGCGACAGAGGTGCTCGGATTTTTTCAAGTTCGCCTCGCGAACCTCCATTTCACCTAAATTCTTCTCGGCATCCTCGATGGCATCGTCGAGGGCCTTCAGCTGTTCCCGATTTCGTGTTTTCATTGCTTCCAGGAGGTTCTCATCGATCGGCCAGTCCAAGTCTCTACACACTTCCTCGTAGAAGGGAGCCATGTCTGGAGAATTTATATCAATCGATTTTGTGAATTTCATGAGTTGGATGATCTTTCGTGGGTAAACTTGAGAGGAAGTGGGTACATTTATTCATTCATTTGTTTATGTGTTAATAATTATAGGTCAGATGGAACGTCATCAACCGAATTGTCAATTGTTAGATTTAATTAACATTAACTTAAGCTTAGCATTCCAATATTTAAGGACCCGGTTGGATGAATTGTTAACAATTGAAAAGACAAAAGTCTTCTGTTCACTCCGAATCTCGTCCTCCTGTCAAACAATGAGGTTAAATGCTAAATTCTCAAAATACTCGTTATTATTAATTACGGAATTGTTGATTGTGTTCGTTGGAGCGAAGTTAGGGATAAGGAGGGGCGATTATTGTCCGGTTTTAGCGAATAAATGAAAAAATTGCAAACTCACTTTCGGCTTTTATGGCGTCGAGTAACTTAGTTTTGAGGGCCTCATCCTTCTTGTGCTCGGATAAACTCAGCAGGAATTTTGTCTGTGCCAATTCCAAGTTTGGATTCTTCTCCAATCCATCCTCTTCCAGGTTTTCCAGTGGCATTTTTCTGTTTTAATAGTTGTTTTTTAGCTTTGGGTGATTCTGATAACCCTACTTCGGTGGAGGATGAACAAACACTTTCGGTGATCAGGATTTTCTGGGCATAGATTCTGTCGCTTGGAGACAAGACCTGAATGGATTTGAAAGTTGAGAGATTGGAGCAGGAGCTCAGAGATGGCTCCACAGAATATTTTTATTCATCTCTTTATCAAGACCCCAATAAAAGATATTCTCCATCAAACGAGGCGAAACTATTGATGAAACATTAAACAATTATATTTTTATCGTTCATGTGTCACACGATTTGACAATTACGTCACAAGATCGGATGCTCGCTGTACCAATTAGATCAAGTACTCAATCTATCCTAGTGTAATCTGGGCACAGTGGATCCAATGGAGGATTATCACTCCGCCAACTCGACCAATTGAGAGTGATACTGCGGTTTTGTGACGTTATGACAGAGAATTGGGCTAAAAGGGAGCAGAAAAAGAGTTAGGAAAGACGAATAAAGACTGGAATCCTCTGGAACAATTTTCATTTTCAATGTAACACAAATAAAAAATGAAATCTCGATACTCCCAATTTTTCCATTGAGTCCTCACTCTCAACTCTTGCCAAGTCAATGGGAAACAGCTGTTCTGTAGGGTGTATTGCAAACCCACACTCCACGTCCTTCTGGACATGTTTATCATGTTGGCTAGGTGAAAAAGGCAAATAGAATAGACTTGAGCCCCTAAAAATTGAAGATCATCAACTGATCTCAGGAAAATTACTTAACAATAATCATGAAGTGCTAGTGAAAAAAAAGAGGGAATGATTAGCCTCCCTGTGACAGTTTCAACTCGTCAGTTAACTCCAACGAAGTGACAAGACATGGCCCAGTGCAAGTTAACCCCACGAGAATTCATCTGCAATGCTTTTTCACCTCAAATCGGTGCTGTATGTTCAGCCACAGCTGAGGCAATTTGTCAGAAGAACAATTTATCGTTTATCGAGTTACTTCAGCCTTTTTGTAACCTCAATACCGAAGGCTACATCAAGGACCCCCAGGGAACAACAGTCCCGGTTCGCAACCTCCACCTCTCAATTCAAGACATCTACAGCCAGCCCCCAGAGCCAACAGTGGCTCGTAAGCTCCTGAATGACTCCGTTACCACTGAGCAGTGTGAAAGAACCACGACAACAACGATCTCCAACATAAACCTCGACATCCCTGTGTCTGTTCCCTGGTATGAGTCCTGGAGGGATATGTTCCTCTCAGTTCAATTCCCCTCCGACCACGAGTTCACGAAGCACTACCTAGCCTGTCTCCTGGTGGTCTCGACCTCCGATGAGGCCCCCCTGGAGAAGCTCCAGCAGATGGCCTCTCAGCTCCACCAGAGTGCTCCAGGCAAGCTCCCAAAATGGTTCAACAACAACGCATTGAGATACTACATTCTCCTCCATGACGCGACCCAGGAGCACGAGAAACAAAAGGCAGAGAGCGTCTTCACAGAGATGAAGAACCTCTACGACTCGAACAACTGTTTCCTCCTCCAGATGAACTCTCGCCCGCCCGGCCAATCGGACGATATTCTCCACCTGCCAGATCCCTGGAGTCAATTCTTAATAAAACAGCCAGACTACTCCTTGGACCACAGCAGCAGTCCCCGAACGCCGGCAGACACAACCGGAGTCTCATCAATGCCAAACCAGGTGACGTCAGGCCACGACAAAACGAGTCAAGCAGGAACGCCAGTGGCCCCGCAGAATCCGATTCTCCTGTCGCCGGACGTCACCGACAAGATCAGTCTGTCCTCAGACATCTCCGACATCCCAAGTCTACCAGTAGAGCTGGGTCAAGAAGCAGTACCAGTGACAATTCATCCATTGAGCCCAGAGACCGAAAAGGCAAAACTACCAGAGACCCTCGAGAGCTTGAATGCCCCCGGCTCTCCCATCAACATCAACGTCTGGGCAGACTCCCCCAATCGTCTCCCAGCTCATCATGGAGCTCGCCTATCCACCCAGGACCTGGATAGAATACGCAGTCTGATCTCAGAGTTCTGTATCAAAAGTCTCCTGCCGTACGTCGAGAAGCAGATAAATTTGCTGAACGAAGTGATTTCAAATAAGAAAGGTGTCAGCAGATCTCTCTTCACTGCTACAAAACGATGGTTTGGGACAAATAAACCTGGGGCGGCTGGATCTACCCCAACGAACGCTGTCATCTACACAACCGAATCACCAGAGCTTCAACTGCGACGTCTGGGAGATCTCTGCTTTATGTTTGGCCATTACACTCTGGCTTATCAGGCCTATCACTCTGCCAAACGTGATTTCGCTGCTGATCAAGCCTGGTTGTACTACGCTGGGGCCCTGGAGATGGCGGCTCTGAGTGCCTTCATGCAGGGAGACATGACCAGGAAGACAATTGAGTACATGGACGATGCTATTTTGACTTATTCGAACAGCTGCAAGATGCCGCAGTTTGCTACGCGAGCTACTCTGTTGTCCTCTGAGTGTCTCAAGGGAAAAAATCTCCATGGAGAGGCTGCCAAGCAGCTCATCAGGATGACCAGCGAGGACTCGGATCTCAGGTCTGCACTGCTCCTTGAGCAGGCGGCCTACTGCTTCATCTCCACGAAGATGGTGCATAAGTACGCGTTCCATGCCGTTCTGGCTGGGCACAGATATTCGAAGGCTGGACAGAGAAAACATTCTTTGAGGTGCTATCAACAATCGTATCAGGTATACGACGGTCGAGGCTGGTCTCTAGCAGAGGACCACATACACTTCACGATTGGGAGACAAGCAGCCTCTCTAAAGCAAGTGGAGGAAGCAGCAAGAGCTTTCGGACGACTCCTGAATCCCTCCAGTAGACAACCAGCCCCTCAGCAAGCGGCCTTCCTCCGGGAATTTCTGCACATCCACAATCTGCTCCTCCAAGAGTCCACTCACTACCCAGGCCTCCCAATTCTCCCTCTGCCCCTGGTCGATGGCAACCACATCAAAGTCCTCTTCGGCCCCTTTCTGGAGTCCACTCATCTCACGCCTGCCAGTGGAGTCTCCTTCGACCACACCTCTGAGGACGACGACCCAAAATGGACGAAACTCGAGGAGCACCTAGTCACCGAGGGCCTGGGAACTGTTCCCATGATCTTCAAGCCCTCGATTCCCCTGTACACCCACAAAACAAATAACACAAGTCGTCCTAATGCAGTCATCGACGAGCCCGTTCATCTCTCCATCGAGCTCCACAATCCCCTGCACATCAGCATTCCCCTCTCCAAAGTCAAGCTCGTCTGGACCTTCGAGAAGGACGGAGAGGTCTTCAGTAATGAGACCATCACCGAGAACTCCCTCTCAGACTCATCATCAGTGGAGACATCAGTGATAGATCAGGTTCTTCTACCGCCCCAGAACAAGCAGTGGATCATCCTGAGTTGCACACCCACGCAAACGGGAAGTCTAAAAATTCTCGGGCTCAGCTATGATCTCTCCAACCCTAGCAATGGTTCTGACCAGCCTGTCGTCAATCCCTCCATCGTAATCCATGGAAAACGTCTCTTCGACATCAAGGGGCCCAAGTTGAAGAATGTCAAGGAAAAACCTGGAGCTGTGATGTACGGCATAGACCAGAGGCTCGACATAAATGTCGTAGACAAAGCCCCATTTCTGGGGATCTACTTCAGCAAAATATCCCCGGAGATGCTCTGCGGAGAGATGCAGAGGATCGACGTCACTTTCAAGAATATTGGCAACGCAGGACTCAGGAATATTCTTGTAGGCTCGATGAATCCTGATTTGTTTTGCTTTGAACATCCAGAGGGGAACTCGGTGAAGATCAGTGAGTACGAGAAACCCGTCACAAAAATTGCCCTGCCCTCGTCGAGTGGAGGAGTCATAGGAATTGGCCAAGAGTTCTCTGTACCTCTCTGGATACGGGCGCCTCATAAAAAGGGCAGCCATCGACTGGATCTTCTGTTTTATTATGAGAACGAGGATGGCAAGGGTGTTCCCAGGTACAGGCTCTGCAGGCACACTTGGCAGTTGACAGTGCTGGATTCTATTCATATTAAAGCTATTGTGAGACAGAGCGCCGTCACCAGCGATGAGGCCCTAACCTCAAATCTTGTGGTGCAGGTGAAGAACTCGAATCAAGTTCACGATCCCTTCATGCAGGATATCGAGCTGACCAAGGTCTCTTTGAGGAGTGACACCTGGAGGCTGGAAGAGTCCCTGCTGAAGACCTTTCCTCATCAGATTAAACCTCAGGAGACCTGTCATCTGGTGCTCAGATTGTGTCGCAGGGATCACGACCAGTATTTTTCGAGTGTTTCGTTGGGGGATGCCGGGGATCCGGGGCTGGAAGGGCTGTTTGTGGGGTTCGTGAGGAGACAGCAGATGAGGGGCTTCACTGATAGTAACCAGAATCATCTCAAGGATAAGAACCTCGAGGTGTTCGATGGCGGCCGGGCTGGGGCGACGATGGTCGTCAGGTGGAGTGCCAGAATTATGGAGGGGGCGACTGTCGCTAGGGTCGCTATTGGGCATCATCATGTTGACATGAGGTATTTGAATAAATTGTATAAACATCCGGAGGACGTGGTGCAGCCTGAGCAGAAGGAGTACTCGGCGAGGCTCAAGATCTTTGGACCTGATCGCAATGTGCCGGAGTCTGGGGGAGAGAGTAAAGGCGAGGGCAAACCGGAGATGAGTCTGGCGAATGCTGTGTCGTTCTCGTTAAGCCATGAGAAGACACTCGACCATAACTTCGGGGAAGAGAGGGTCTTTGTTGTCCCTGTACTCCTGCATGTGCAGAACAACTCAAGGGCAAGGCTCGACGTGAGGGTGAATACTCTGGGCACCAGCAGGTGAGGACGATGTATTCTTTTGATGTTTTAGGTGGAATAATTTGCTGGTAGTTCAACAGAAATAAATTGCATTTGCTCTGTTGCAGTCAAGTACACCTGCCGAGCATCAAATCTCAGCTGTATTCACCGCAGGCCTCCAACTTCTTCCGGTATGCCTGTCACACTGCGATAAAATGTCACATAGAGGCATACGGACGTCAAACCATGAGACTTCAGGCTATCATCTCCTCTGCCGGCACTTATGATCTTGCCTCGAGAGTCATTCTCACTGCTAAAACTCATAATTTTGACGAGTTCGTGACGCAAAAATGGAGAACTGAGAGTGTATGTATCGTGAATGATAATCGTTTGT
The DNA here is from genome assembly GCA_030522865.1 of Psyttalia lounsburyi. NCBI lineage: Eukaryota > Metazoa > Arthropoda > Insecta > Hymenoptera > Braconidae > Psyttalia > Psyttalia lounsburyi. Next base: position 8,424 of record JAPYZN010000225.1, read on the forward strand.
GAAAGGACAATTGGCGATTGAAAAAATGCAGAATCATTCCTTAGATTAATATTAACGGAGTGTACATATTTCCATTAGATGAATTTTTAAGCAACCGTCTTCGAGAATAAATAATCTTCAGTCAACAATGAATATGCTTAATCCCAGGGTGAAATATTTTTCATATTCTCTCAAGATAACCTCATATTCTCAATCCAACAAATTGTTGAGGAGAAACTCTGCTGGAACTTCCAAGTCCAACTAGTGCAATGAGATTTGTCATACGTTAAAGGCGCATTAGTTGAATTGAAATTGCTATAAAAATTAATTGTTTATTGCTCGTTGTCCCCTGGACTGTCAACTTCTTTTTAACTGAAAAAAAAATAGTAGCTTAATAATTACCTGTTTTTTTGTTGGAAATCTGTAGAAAACTAATCTTGTTTTACTTTCGCGAAACTATAATTCCGTAAATGATAATAGTTTATTATTATTATTTATTATATTTGGATTTTTCCGGTTCAATATAGCACAACTCAAAGTGTTTTTTGCATAAATAGTGCAATTTTTCTATTAAAATCGACAGTTGTAGGCATTCGACTGATAAAAAAATTGTTCTATTGTAATTATTTATCTCTAAACTATGTAGTTTTTAAAGTACAATAAATCTCGCACTAATATCCCGGGACTTGTGAAGGTCCCCCGCAAAAGGTAGAGATTATCAATTTATCTCGCCACCTGGACGAGACAGTCTTCATTCATTAAATTGTCCTCCCAACGTCCACTTTCTGTTATTTAATACTCGCACGTGCATTTTATTGAGTCACTCGTTTGTCTATTGTTTCCGATTGAAAGTACGAGTCGTGTCTCAATTGTTTGTAATACGTACCGCAAAGAGCAATTGTTGATGAAATCAACAAATTCTGTGAAGACATATCAGGGTGAGATTGATTATGTTGAATGAACTTCATCTGTTGTTATCTTGTTTTCTCAGATTTGTATATTTTGTAATCACGTATTATTTGTGGTGCAGTCAGTTTGATGTATACTTAGGTATTATTTGTATAAAATATGTGACATAACTTCAGTGTAAATAAAAACAGGTGTAACGAGGCAATAGGACAATATTACAACGGAATTATGCGTGTATACTTATAAATATGGCATTATTATTGATATTGTTATCAACTAAAAACATTTAAACAAACAATGAACATTGTCTCGATTTTTTATCGTTCGGAATCCTTTGGTATTCCATTGTTTCCGTTTATTTTATTATAAAAACGTCGGACAATCGCATTTTAGTGAGGATTGTGGCGAAGCTAATAATCCGTTTATAAATTATTAATAATTTAATTTTGTGGAATATCCAGGTCAGAATACCCAGAAGGACCCTTTTGAAGGTAAGAACCCACTAAATAAAAATATTATTTCATCCTAAAGGTCAATTTCTCCAGATAAGCAATATGCCTTCCTCACAATTGTCACCATCCGAGCCTTGACTCGACGAGGTCCCTGCCTGACCGACGCACTTAAAGGGCTTTTGTGTATACATCACATACATGTGACATCTGCATCGTGTTTGTTGGCATGTCCAGTGTCATCAGTGCCCAGCAGCAGCTGTTTCCCCACGAGTTATTAACTTCTACAGCTGCAGCCAAACGAAGATGAGAAACCATTGTACCTCAGTTCAATAAAATGCCAGTATCAGCAGGGATTTCTCGTTACTCCTATGCACTTGTCAAGTTAACCTCGACATAGTTTTGGAACATGGGGAACTATGCGGGTAACATCATCATATAGTAAGTGGAGTGTCAGTAGTCAGTGGGCATGTCTTCTTTTGTTATTTATCGATGATTTACTGAATGACAGAACATAACAAGAATCAATTGCTTCAGTCTTCTAGTGTTGTTCGCCCTGGGTGTCATCTATGGAACGACACAGATTGTCAAGTCCTTCACAGACACTCAGGGTGACATTCTGAAGCCCTCAGTCTCCTACAGCTGGGTCGTCAGGCTGTGCCTCAATGTGTTGGGGTATGGAACTGTTCTATTGCCAGGTTTCTTGGTGTACATGTACGTCTGCTACAGCAAGTACTTGCAGAGAACTGGTGAGTTGCCAATTAATTTATTCCAATGCATTCGACGATAATTATCTGGGCACTGTTGGAACTCCTCAGAAAGTGCAAATCACATTTTAGGATACAATCGTTGTCGATCAAAAAAAATCGGTACTTGTTAGAACGTATTTTTTATTCTAGAGCAAATGTCATGTAATTGTTGCTCTCGATTGCATTGAACTGAAACCTAAACGATAATCGAAGGTTCCCAGCAATTTATTGAGTGTTTACATCGTTGGTGTAAATGTAAACAAAAATAATCGATGGATTTTCCAGTGCGCTTTTACGAAGTTTGTCAATTGTTTACAATTTGTTTTCGATGAGGTTCCGGATTCCTAGAGAGGTTGATTGGAAAATGTTTTGTGGGAGCTGGAGGATCGGGTCTACTCGACTCGCCGTCACATCTACCTCAAGTCAGTGGATCAAAAGAACCTCACACATTCTCCCAGAGTGCAATCCTCCTCATGTACTGCTTCTTCGGACTGCAATTCAGTTATTTAACGTGGGGATATCTCCAGGAGAAGGTTATGACTCAGGTACAACGACAGTTTTAAACCATTTTTCAATCTAACAGGCGAACAATCTAGATAAGATGCGCCCGGGGCTTGAAACCCTTTTTCTACTTACATGGACTGAAAGTGAGCATTCGCTTCGCTCGGTAAGAAAGCCCCACATTCGTCCATTTTGTCAGAAGAATCGTATGCAACCCTCGGGAGGAGAATCAGGCAAACATTCTCCACGTCCTTACAACCCTCGTTTTCGGCAGGGGTCGTAATTTTGCACGTGGGGACTTGTCTGCCTGTCCTCCCCAGCTGATAAATCTCCTATTTTTCAAAAGAATTAAGTACTCCACTACTGCCCAGTGACCGCTGATCTGCCTTTAGGAATACGTCAACGCAGCTGGTGAGAAGCAACACTTCCACGACTCTCAGTTCCTCGTGTTTGTCAATCGAATACTGGCCTTTGTAATGTCGGCCCTGTACCTGACGTTGCGGCGTCAGCCTCGACATGTGACTCCCCTCTACAAGTACACCTTCTGCTCGCTGTCGAACGTGATGAGCAGCTGGTGTCAGTACGAGGCCCTGAAGTTCGTGAGTTTCCCAACTCAAGTGCTGGCGAAGGCCTCAAAAATCATTCCCGTCATGATCATGGGGAAGATCGTTTCTCGTGCCTCCTACGACTACTACGAATACGTCACGGCGGCCCTCATCTCCGTAGGCATGACTCTCTTCATGCTGGGGAGTATCAAGCATGAGCACGATGGAGCCACGACAACTTCCGGCATCATTCTTCTCACCGGCTACATCGTTCTCGACAGCTTCACTAGCAATTGGCAGAATGCCCTTTTCCAGGAGTACGGCGCCACTAGTGTTCAAATGATGTGCTCTGTCAACATGTTCTCGTGCTTGCTAACGGCTACCTCGCTTTTTCAACAATCCAGCTTCGCACAGACGCTCGAATTTGTCACGAAGGTACGTCTTCTTTTTATCCACACTCGGAGACAAAGACTGGCTTAGAATTTATAACCAAAAATTCTTGAGTTGACGGCAGTGGTCGTGGGGGGCGCGACTCGTGTGCCCATGATCCGGGTTCACAGTCTCACTGTCACATGTGACTGTACCTGGCCAGGTTTTGCTCTCAATTAACGTTTTTCCTCGCGTATAATTCTTTTTCCTATAATTTTGCAGTTTCCCGTATTCATCGGCGACTGTCTGCTGATATCCATATGCTCCGCCACTGGTCAATTATTTATTTTCTATACCATAGCCAAATTTGGGGCTGTCACATTTGTGATAATAATGACAATACGTCAGGTAAGCCACTCCCAACAAATTCCATTGAATTATTTTAATCACAGAAGAAATAAATACATCAATCTTCCTTCAATAATATCATTCTCGTTTTAGGCACTCGCCATATTGCTCTCTTGGATTTTGTACGAACATCAAATCACCTTGTTCGGAGTGGTAGGTATCATCCTCGTATTCGGCTCGATATTCCTGAGGATATACTGCGGCAATCGGTCACGGGTTCTCCGCAATCGCGCCCGACAGAGCGCAAATGTAAAGGATTAAATTTTTTGTCAACCAGCAGTTGCGACAAATTATCAATCATGCTTTAATGATGGCTGGAACAATTATTTATCATTATACTGTAAATATAGATTCAGTACTTAGAGACTTTCGAAGACTATACAATTTTTTTCAGCGATACTAGTGCATTATCGTACTTTTTAGTTAATTTTTACAGTGCAATGTCCGCTGAAAGCCTATTATATCATTGTTGACTTACTGTGAAAATTGAAAAACAATTGATAGAGAAATCTAGTGCTCCATTTTTTTAATATTGAAAAAAAGTCAATGGTTTTATTATCAAACTTGTCAGGATTTTAATTAGGACTTTTTTGGAATAATTGGGAGTCATTGGGTTCTATTGTTAATAAAAACAAATAAAAAACCTATACTTGAGAATTTCTGTAGGCAAATGAACACGAATTTAACGTATTGAACACGTTAATCATTTTTAGTTCAATTTTTCTGTTGAATATTGGTTACCATGGGCATTAAAAATTGTAATTATAGTTTTTTAACTGAATTATTCACCAGACATACAGTTTTCTATGAATTTTTTCACCCGAGAACTGTTTATTGATAACCCAGTGAACAATAATCCGAACATTTGCAGTAATGACGGCCATTTTGCCGGTAAATTGGGGAAAATTATAAAATTTAGCAGTCTGGGAATAACGGAAAGGAAATAATGAGTCATATAATTTACGATACTTGACAATTCAAATGGATAATTTATTTATAACAAATGACACATCATAAGGCATTATCGTTGATTAAATTCTATCAAACGTTATTGAAAATCCTAGCTAAACACACAATAATAATTCCTAAAGTCCAACTAAACGTGCAGAATTACTGAAGAACGAGGACACAAAAAGCGGAAAAATGAAAACCAGTTAATAACGCATGTAATTATGTATAAAGTAATCCAGAAATTCTCTCGAATGGGCTAGAAATACCATCCATGAGGAACGACAATTGGCGACGAGTGAGGTTAACTACAATATAAAGATATTTATAATAAAAGCGAATTAACCGAGACATTACCGATCTCCTGAACATTTCTATGCTATCAAATGTATAAATGCATTATCCATTGTTTCATTTGTATTGTCTTCTTCCTCTCTGCCATATTGTCCACTGATCTGTCATATTATGAACAAATTGTTATCGATGTCTACTAGAACATGTTCGTAACAGTGTTTGGAATGATCAAACGAAGAAATGGGAGGAATAAACTGATGATCTAACTGACCTAAAGTCATCCACAGACGCTTTACAATCAACCCTAACCAACAATTAATCCTCCCAATCTCGTGTGGGGTGCAGGAAACACTCAAACTACTTTTTCAATGTTTTTTTGGAAGAATATTACCTTTTACTGTCTCTAAAGTCTCACAGTTCGCATTATTATTACTCTAAAAAAAAAACTACTGAACAAATTGGTTGAACAGCTGTTCAGTAACGAAGTATTAAATAAATAAATAAATAAATAAATAGCGAGCAAATGAAGGATCTCTCCATTGACTCCGAGAGGCTGATAAATGTCCTGGCAATTCCAGGCTATTGCAATAAAAAAGAAAGTGGTGACTATTTTTTTGAGGTTATAACCAGCAATTTTGGAACTGTCAAAAATATCTGTCACCCTGAGAACTAGACGTTTTAGAGAAAAAAACAATCACTACTTCTATTGCTGTTTCGTGGTAAAAAAATACGTGACTGAAAGTCAGTTAAAATCATCTGATTAACGACGTGGTGAATAAATAAATAAATAGTGAGCGAGGTGTCTTAATTTATTCCTCAGGCGGAGGAGGACGATAGACCGCTATAAGGCACATCACAGAGATGACGAGTTCCGAGATTATCAGTACCAATTGTATGCTACACAGAATAACTTCTAGTCTAAGGACGTAGCTCTGCCAGAATAGGAAGTAAAAGGTCGCCAGGCCACTGGGTATGGCTAGGGCAATGCCGAGGAGAATGAGGAGGCCACGCTCTGTCAGATTTCCCTTTCGCCCCAGGTAGACTCGTCCACCCTCGGTTGCAATGAGAAATATGAGGAGCAGAAATTCCGTTATTGTTGTTCCCGAGTGGGGCGAGAGCAAGGTGGCTGCCTTGTAGAATCCCATCCCCAATTCACATACAGCGAACATACCGAAATAGAAGGAGTTGAGGTACATGAGGATCTCGTATGTCAGAGATGAATTTACTACTGTCGGCATGATTTCACTGCTTTCTTGGGCTTTTTAATGCACTCTTGGGTAATTGTCAGGTCTCACGGACACTTGACGACTCATGGCGAATTGTGCTCGTGCTCTCTACACCTGCTGCCGATGATTTCACTGCATTCACATTGTGGAATGGCCAGACTGAGGGGGTTAGTAATTTTTTTTTTTAACTATTAGATTGAAAACTCGATAACTGTGCACTGACTCCCTGGCTCGACAATTATTTTTGTATTCTCTCTCATAAAAAGATTTGTTTATTTTTAACCTACACGCTCGTCTAGGTGCTAGGATACCAACGACGCCGCGCGTCAGCGTAAATAGATGGGCTGCCGCTGGTGAAATCGTGGGCGGATTGGGGAGGCGATTTCTAATCAATTGTGGAGAATCGAAGCTCCTGGAGAAACAATTCTTCAGCGTCGACCTTGGAAATTGCGATTTATCGGGTCAAAATGTTTTCCTGGGGAATCCATTCGGCGAATTTGTCATCAATGAATCATTGAAAACACGCAATGGGGACCATAATAAGTAAAAAACCAGTTAAAAACTGTTTTATTTTATTGTTAATTGAAGGATTATGTCTCTTTTTCAGACAGTAATTGAATTTATTACTCAGAAATTGGTAATCATCAGCAGCAATTGTCCTCAATCTCTCAATATTGACAGGCACGCCGGCCTCAATCGAAAACCGTGTTCTCTCCGTTACCGACGGTCGGTAAAGAGCGTTTTTAGATTTTTTTACTCACGTCCGCCTCTAGATCGCGTAATTCACGTTTATACTGCGGACGAATGAGATAAGTCAGCGTGTCACGTAAATAAAAACGTGTCAACATCCCAATATAAAGAAAAGTCAATTGCATTTGCAAATAACCTTGGCAAATAGCACTGAACAAGGTAATCAATGCGTGTACAATTGTGTCATTAGATTGATTGCGTGAGTAACCTCGAAAGATTGATAATTACCTCTTCACTTTGCAGATGATTACTGACGTGCAACTCGCGATATTCTCCAATATTCTTGGAGTCACACTGTTCTTCCTGGTGTTCCTGTTCCACTACATCAATGCAAATTACGGAAAATAAGTGCCGGAGTCTGGTGAAAATTCGTTCATTCCAAGATGTAATAAGCCGAGAGGATTGGAAACGACAGCAAAACAAATAGTCATCCATCATGTTTGTAATTATTCACGTGTGCTGGGGTTCTCAAGGGGATTTATCATCTGTTATTATCCCGCAATTACTGAAATAAATTCTCTTTTCTCTGAATTAACGACGTATTTAATAGCCAAACACTTGCTCAAAAATAATGAGAATCCATTAATTTAGAGAAATAGAGTTCGAGGTTGATTGAAAAAAGGGCGTTCTCTTCAGCAATTTTGCAATAGAAATTTAATGAGAATAAAATCCGATCGATTACTGACAATTATTTGAACATCTAATGAATAATAAAAATAAATCACCCAGGGGATAAAGCCTCAGACTGAAAACCCTCGGGTCGTGGGTTCCAGCCCGAGCTCCAGCGCTTGATTCCCGTTTTCCCCAACTGCTAATCCTTCCTCTCATATAATTATTATAAACAAAATAACTAACAAAGTCTCTTTATGCCCTCAATAACTTTAATATCCATTGACGCAAGCCCAAGCGGTACAGATTTCGTCTCCAGCTGTTCCAATTCCCAATTAATTGCCTCCAGACACTCCAAAAACTCTGAAATATTCGCCTACTCTCGACAGACTTTCGCCCACCCGACAATTACCGATAAACCCAGTTTACCTGTTCGCCTGCGTAAGGAAAAGAGGCAAAAAGCGCTCGACGTAATCCCCATATTCATTTTCGTTTTACTCATTGCGGCGTTCGCGTGCCGCGTCAGTCTATCTCTCAAACCGCAGTTGGACTCGTCAATTGCCGGCAGCTCGTGAATCATTTTGCCAATAATTGACGGGAAAAGTTGACAGCGAGTGATACAATAAATCATTGAAATGACTGCCGAGGGTGTGGAGATTAATTGTCCCATCTCCACTCTCCCTTAATTGTCCTCTCGCACTTCAGGTTCTCAGTGTCAATAATTAATTGTAATTAACTGTCAATGATGCCCCAGTGTTTCCAATTTCCCCTGTTGACGAGAAAAATTACGGACAGAAGGGGAATATAAAACCTACATGACGACTTTTACCCTGAGTACAAACATCAACATTAATGTTTACAACAGTTTAACGGCGCCCATTTTGTGAATTGTCAATTGTTATCAGTTGTTGTCTGATATTTTAGACAAGCAGTGGCAATGAAGAGTACCCCGATTACTTGTGCAATTAAATTGACGTCAGATATAATCGGAGAATTGCAAAAATGAGATAGTGATTATCAATATGATTTTTCAATTTTTTATTATTCCCTTGTTGTGTGCCATTACCCGGGGATTAACAATTGATGATGTGCAAAAATATGCTGGATGTGTGTCGCTGTGTAAACAAGTAAGCAAGAAATAGATAATTTTTCTTTTTTCTTATCAATTCGGAGGGAATTATTCGGCAAGAAGTTCACTATTTTTCGTGCACTTCAGCTGGTCAAACGAAAATTACTCGATATCGCTCAGGGCAATCAGTCGATGTGACTTAATGAGTTGACACAGTTGCGTCGATCACGGCTATCGACAAAAAAGAAGTGGAAAAAACGAATGAAAAAGAATGATAAACTGAATTATTGAAAGCAAATGACAAAAAAATTAAAAAAAACGGGTACGTAACAGCTGAAACGTTTAGCATTGGAGGCTGAGGCCATGAATTATTGAGGCGTTTTGGAATTGTCGCTATCTCTGAAGAGGATATTGAACGCTCGGGAGTTTTATCGATTATCGATTCCCCCGGAGCTCGTAAATCACTCAACGATCGGTTGTTGAGGGCTGGACAGTCAAGGTCGTAGATCAAATGAGGATTTTCGGGGAGAAAAGGGCCTGGCGAGGGCTACAACAGGAGAAATTATTTACTCGAGTCCAATAAATTAATTAATTTATTGAAACACTTGAAAGTTGAGTTGGATCCATTTGGAAGACGAATTATTTGGCTTTGTTAAACGTGAATAATCATTTTTTCATCAGGCCGGGTCGGAAAAGTACTTTTTCGACACATTGACATGAAAAATGTCGTTCGTAACCCGTGGAAAAAGTGGTTTTTGACTTGTGGGATTATATCGCGAGCCGAAGGCTAGCCAAAAATCTTTTTTTTTACTTCTTAGGAAATATCCCACTCGCCAAAACCATTTTTTTGTCACTTGTCGCGAAATATGCTATTCCGCAACTGCTGCTACGTTCACCCCGTGCCAGAAAGTGCCTTTCGCTCACTAGTAAACGAAAAATGGCGGAATTCGCCACTCGCTGAACCCCATCTCGCATCTTCGAGATTTGAGGGCGTCCTTTAGCAAAAATACGAAACAATTACTGATTAGTTTATTTATTGCATTAGGAGGTAGAGTCGATGGTAAAATCAATGACGTAGAACCCAAGCGTTTAATTTACATTGAACAACAACAACATTGGACATCGTGTCTACAACATCAATTAATGCAGAATTAATGCCATGCGAGCCATGGTTGTAGTGATTAATTATGCGTTTACTGGAAACGTGTACGTCGAAGGTGGGAAAATGTGTAGACGAGGTACGAATAATGACTTTACCCATTGCCAGCGTAACGATAGTTAAATTCACTGATAAAGTAGTCAATACAGATGGTCACGAAGGTTGACAGGCGAATTCTCCACAGGAATTGTACGGATGGAGGTTTTTCGTGCACATGTGGAAATGTGAACAGCGCAAAGACAATGAGAACAATATAATTCGAGCCACTGAATGTTCTTTAGACAACAAGACGATAGAAATTTATGGATAAAATTGTAATTTTATATTTTTGGAGGAGGCGTTTTTCATTGGCAACATTTCTTTTGTTTCCTCTGGATAAGGCTTTTGTTTATATTACATATTCAATTGCTCAAGTAGCTTGGTAAACATTGCATGCAGCATGTTCCCCATTTTTTAATGGATATCGTGAGGTATCTTTCCACGATCTCGTGCATGAAAAAGTGGGATGAAGACATTGAATGTCTTACCGTTATCTCGAATGCCATTACCTTGTCAACGGATGCTGAACAAGGACTCTTGGAGTCTGCCATGATCATCCACTGTATGAAATCCTATGAAAAATGAATGAACATAACCTGCAAAAATTCTAGAGTGAATAAGTCAAAAAAAAATGAAATAAACAAATTGTCTTGAATGTCACGAGTTTTCCTCAACTTTTGCTTTATTTTCCAGGCCTCGTGTCGAGAGAGATGCCTCCAGGGTGAATACTCAAACAGAAGTAAATATATTATTTACGAATAATTTAGGAGAACGTAAATAAACAAACATGGATTATTCATCTGTTTTGTTCTGCTGAGTATTTATAAGAATAGTTATACGATGGAGGTGGGGGCTTCTTGATAACGCCCGTGGGAATGTGAAACAAAGAACAAACATTTGTCACCATTTTGTATTTTTATGAAACAAGCAAACGCTTGTGGTAAAAGAACTGCGACAAATGATGGAATTTTATTGTTGCAGAAGTCAAAACAATTGCAGAGACTGCCAATTTCAGCGCAACGCTGCACTGTAAAGATGTTGATTTACTCGCGATAAAACATAATCCTGGGATTTATTTGATTACGATGGAGGACACATCCAACACGTGGAGGAGAGTTTCTGTGGTTAGAGATTTTAAATAAAATCAGTAGATAAGTGGTAATACCGTCAATTATCTCAGGGAAGACTTGCTAACTAAATGATCGAGGGACTTCTAACATTCCTCAGGAATCGATTTTAATTTACAATTAGAGACGCAAGCAATGAAAAACTGCGAGGTCACAAAAATACGACTGTTACGTCACGTGTAGATCCCATTGCGTTCGACAAAAGAGGTTTTCCCAAACGTCGTCATGTGTCCAAATTTTGAGCTGTCAAAAATAAATTCCCTAGACGCCATTGTCAAAAGATGGAAATTTCCAAGCTCGTGGTTAACGAGAATATTTTTCTGTTTGTGAAATCCAAAATTGAGTTGAGTAAAAAGTAAATGAAATTGATTTAGGTCGAGGGAGTCCTGTCGATCTTCCAAGATCTCCAGCCCGGAGTATCCTATCGCTACATTGTCCATCGATTCACCGAAAATATCATCGCTGGACCGGAGACCACTGGGTGGTTCACCACGACAGCAGGTAAGCATTGGAATAATCATTACGATCGCCACATCATCGGGAGTCTAACCAGAATCATTCGTCTTTCAGTGGGAATCGTACCGGCCCAACTGGCCAGGCTTTACGTGGAAAATATATTGCAGGATGACGTGAATGATGGCCGTCTGATGGCTGAACTAGCGCTCGTGGCTGGCGAAGGTAACAGTTTTGAATAAATTTTCAATACCAAGTGACGATTGATTTTTTCCTCTTTTCTTCCCAATAGATCGCAGTTGTTTTTATGACGTTCTATCCTTCCACGCAGACGACGGATTGTCCATTGGGAGCTTGAATGCGGTATTTAACGCAATTACCTTCAATAATGAGTCAATCATTAATATATTTACATTTAATGGGAGAGTGATTAGAGAATATTGATCATTTATACTGAACAATAATAATAAGTTAATACCGAGACCTGACGAATGTGAAAAAATTAATTTAAATTTTTGGGGGTTTTCGAGCTAATGAGAACGTGGAAAAAATTATAAATAAATTGAATTTTTCTGTGGAGCGTGTTTTATTGAGATATTTTTTATTGAGATTCATTTGGTTTGTTTGAAAAAATACTTTCACCGATTTTGTTAACGTCCAGAGAAGAAAGACTGATCGAGAACTTGGGAAATTGACGTCCAAGAATTTCTGTAGAAAGTCGTGACGGGAAAATTATTCATAAAAGCCCGGAATTCTCAACAATTTGTAAATAAAATCGTCAGATAACTCCGTCAATTCCTCTCCAGACGGAGTGAATAATTAATAATAATAGTTCGACCTTATGAAACTGCAATTATTGTTATTAACCCCCAATTTTCAGACCCGAGAATTCAGATTTAAGCTCCGTAACCTGGAGTATCATCAGAATACGACAGTAATAGTCTCCGCAAGAAACAATGGAAGCTCGAGGAGTAGTCGCAATACATCGTTGACCTTCGACACCCCAACGTGCCTAGAAGTGCAGGCCAATTTGACAATATGCCGTGAGTTTGTAAACAAATGCCGCACAGAAGTAGCAACAATAGCCCTACTAATTCAATAAATTTCCGTTGGGGGCTTTCTATTGAACTTTCAGCTCCGGATGAAATCACTGGACTCCGGGTAACAGACGAGCGCGCTTCAGACTCGAATTTTGATTGTTCAATCTCCTGGGACAAGCCAAAGTATTCACCAGACAATTACACAGTTCAAATAACGACCGTTGATCAGTCCAAAGTGCCCTACGTCATTGAAGTGCCAGGGGTAAGTGACTTGTCTTCATGTGTTCCTTCAAAGAATGACAATAGGAATTAGGAAAACCTGAGAACAGCTGAGACTGGTCCCCAGTCGGCTGACCGCTGGCCCAATGTCAGCGAATTCCGGCTGACTCCTGGTGGAAAGTCAGCCATTCCTCATCCTCTTCTAGGGTCCCTGAAGATCAATGCCCGTTGATGGGAAAATAATATTAAAAACTGTAAACGCCGGCTTCTCTCGCCCCATTAATTACCAGTACTATGAACTGTACTATGAACTGTAGAAGACCCTGATTCTCAATACACGAGCTAACCCTGCTCTGACCTGTATTTTGTGCTCGTGACGTTGGGGTCTGTGAGGAACGACTGCCTGCGACTGACCCCTGCGCTTGAAATCACAAAAAAATTATATAAAACATCAGTGACATTCTTACTGTCACATGTACGCTGTCATATTCACGCTGACCCCGGTTTCTATTAGTTATCTAGAAAAAATACACGACAAAGTTATGTAATTGCTGCTGGAAATTGAGGCGGAATAATAAACTCAACTTTCAATGTAATTCTCGTAGAAAAAAATGAGACAAGCCTGCTAATATCTCCAACGACATTTCTCGTAGTTAATCAATAAAATCTACATTTGTAGAATTCAACTGGAGTGTCTTACTCATTAGACAAAGTCGGGCTACCTCACGTGATCACAATTGTCGCAGAATCAGCTGGGGGAACGAGTATACCCGTGACAATTCCTGGCCTTCCACTGTCGGATCTCTCTTCAGCGTCAGGTGAAAGAACAATAACCTCTAAATACCGATTAATCTCGAAACAATAAAAGTAATTGGAAATGTCAATTGTCTCATCAATGCCGTGATTTTCAGCCATCCACAAAGCACTGATACTCTTTCCCGCCGTAACCTTGACCGCCGGCGTGATAACAATGATTTACATCTACTGCAAATACAGAAAAATGCAAAACTGCAGGGATCCCTATCGATATTGCAAAGTGAGCCTTGATTTTTTTGCCACCTCGTTTGCTGATTGCATGACGGTGATGATGGGGATTGTAGAGAAGTGCCGGTGCATCAACCGTGAGAATACACGAACCGATTGTCATTACCGATGTCAGAAAAATTGACATTGCATGTGACAGTCGTACCTCATAGATTATTTTGGAAACGCGTCATTGGAAAAATCCTAGTTCTTCCCCAGAGTCTCGTACGCCAAGGGGCAATGTTCATAACCTCAAAAATCGTAAACAAAACATTACGTTTTTATTTCAAGACACCGTGGACCTCAACTGAAAAATGTTACACTAAAATGTCTACCCCCAGAGATCAATGTCAGTTCTAGCCATGAAGAAGTCTTGAGCAGTCGCTTAAGATCCTGGCGACTCAAAGCAACCAAACGAACAAGCAAATCAATTAAAATGAAAAAGAAATATGAGACACCTGTGGAAAAATCGCTGATAATATTCCTCACGAATGATTTCAGGAGAATTTTCATGGCAGGACGATATTTAATCTCCTGTACGAGAAGCCAAAACTCCTGGAGCTGGAAAATAAGATAGAGGACGATCCGCTGATAGCCCGAGATCACCTTGAGTTGGATTCAATGCAGCTGACGATAAAAGACATCTTGGGAAGTGGATTCTCAGGTGTCGTTCGGCTGGGAGCATTGAAGATCGATGGGAATAAAACGATCAATGTTGCAGTGAAAATGCTGAGGGGTAATTCACGGAAATAATTCCTAATGAATAATATCGATTGTTTGGGTGAATAGTTGAATTAATTAATGACGTGGTTAAATAGATTGCCCTAGCCCGGAGGATATAAAAAATTTTCGCCACGAGATGATGGTAATGAAGTCTGCTGGCAAGCATCCTAATATCGTCTCTCTGATTGGCTACTGCACTTCGGAAATTAAACCGATGATTGTTGTGGAGTACTGCAGCAAAGGAGATCTTCAAAGTTATCTGAGAAATGTAAGTGAACTGGGACAAACAGATACTAATATACGTCTAACCACTTTTATCAACAATTCAATTCGATTGCACAAGTTCTGACTGATCGTCACTGTCAACAGCTACTCTTTGACAGCTCAATTCATTGTACGTTGTTGTCAATTCATTGTGCGTTGTATGAAAAAATTTTCCGCACAGGTGGAAACATTTAAGCGTTAATTAAGCGTTTAAAATGTCCCTATTAAATAACAGCTGATCGCTCATTAAATTCTGTGCAATATTACGC
This sequence comes from Psyttalia lounsburyi, assembly GCA_030522865.1. NCBI lineage: Eukaryota > Metazoa > Arthropoda > Insecta > Hymenoptera > Braconidae > Psyttalia > Psyttalia lounsburyi. The sequence goes on from JAPYZN010000225.1 coordinate 23,545, forward strand.
CGCGAATTATCATTATTTACTTGTCAAACTATTTTTACAGTATTTTTAATGATAGTACGAGGGCTGGCGCAGAGCGTTTTGTCATTTTTCGGTTATGTTCGGTGCGAGATCAATTTTATTCGCAAATTGCTCCCCCACCCCCGCACTACCTACGGATAAATTACGAATGGTTAATTTACGGATAATTAAATATTCTACTAATTCCAAAAAATGGAGACGCTCTTCAATTAATTTTTTTACTTATTTTTCTTCATTTTCCGTTAAAAATTGCCGACTAAATTATTGAGATAATTTGCTGAACAAAGACAAAATGGAAGGCAGAAAAAATTCGGTTCTTTTGCAGATATGGAGAGCAATAATGGAAGATTGTTCTCGTCGCGAGGCCAGAGTTAAGCAGATAAACGAAAGAAATAACATAAAGCCCCCATTTTTCGGTGCAGACTATGGTAAATATGAAATTGTTACTGAGGTCATTTCATTTGAGTGCCATCAATGTCAATGGTCTCTATCTTTCCAGAGAACAATCAGGAATCAGCTGTGTCTAATACACTCTACGATATACAGCAAGGTAATACTCGCAGATATCTTGGATGATTGCTCAAAGTGAACTTGACAATAACACTGTATTTGCAGATATGCTGAGTGCAACCGAGGACATCACAGGCGCTGATTTACTCAGCTTTGCACTGCAAATTGCTAACGGCATGGTAAATATATACCTGACAAGAAATGTAACACTTTTGTAGTGAGTACTGAGGGAAATCGGTAAGAACTGCCTGACCGATTGGCAATCCTGCGGAGGTTTGACCGGTTGGAACACAATTTACTCGACCGCTCAATGAAATTTGCGATATTTTCAGCAAAAATTAGGGACACGTTTAATTGTTTTTCTGCTTATATGGACGAAAGTGGGCATTCTAACCTCACTTCGCTCGGTGTTAAAAATCCTCACTTTCGTCCATTTTGGCAGAAAAATTGTATTCAACCCTCGGAAGGAAAATCAGACAAGCATTCCTCACGTGCTTACAACCCTCACCTGCGGCTCGTAATTTTGCACGTGAGGACGACTTGTCTACTTTTCCTCCCTAGGTGAAAAATATACGATTGCCAGTGATGTTACGCCCAGCGAGTGACGAAACAAAAGAACTTTTCGTTCACAAGTGATAGAAGAAATACTTGTCTGCCTACATGGACCGAAAGTGAGCATTCTAACCTCACTTTCGTCCATTTCGGTAGAAAAATAGTATTCAACCCTCGGGAGGAAAATCAGACAAGCATTCCACACGTGCTTACAACCCTCGCCTTCGGCTCGGGTGGTAATTTTGCACGTAAAGACGACTTGTGTACTTTTCCTCCCTAGGTTCCCGCGGAACCTGCGAATAATTATTAATTTGTTATTGCAGAAGTTTCTATCGCTGAATCGAATAGTCCATCGGGATTTGGCGGCGAGGAATGTATTGGTTTGCGGTGACAGAACCGTCAAGATATCCGATTTCGGACTCAGTCGGGATATCTATCAGGACAGCGTCTACAAGAAACAGGGAGATGGTAAATTGCCCCTGAAGTGGATGGCAGTGGAAGCATTAACGCACCAGATATATACAAGTCAGAGTGACGTGTAAGTAGAATTACATAAAAACAAACAATAATAGACAACAATAGACAAATGAACGTCCATTATTTGATTGCCCCCATCAGATGGTCCTTCGGGATTTTACTGTGGGAAATTGTGACTCTAGGATGCAATCCTTACCCCGACACCCCTACGCATACGATTCTCCAGGTCCTGAAGACTGGGTATAGGATGGAGAGGCCCAGTAATTGTGGAAGAGAACTGTGAGTTAATTAATTATCAAATAATTCAGTCGAGCCTCCCGATCGTCACTCCCAGAATTAGATAAAACTTCCTTTTTTCCTTCTCAACGGTAGTTTTGTCCGTTCTAGTTCCATTTCATGCGTCAAAAAAATTTGTAAACAAATAATTTTTGATTGGAAAACCGGAAAAAAATGTGAAGCTCTTAAAATGTTTTAATTACTCGATTTCTCGCGTCAATTAAACAATCGATTGTTATGAAGCAGTGAAAATGTCGCGACGTCGCTTGTCTTTTAACGACGCAAACGAAGAGGCCCAAAAATTGGTCGACAAATGTCACGGAAATTGCCCAGCTGACGGCAGCGACAGAATAATAAATTATTATTGAATTTATTTCCCCAAGGTATGACATAATGCTTTCCTGTTGGCGTACAAGACCCCGCAGTCGACCGACCTTCACGGACTTGAAACGTGATCTCGAAAAATTATTAGAGACTGTTGGCCACCACGAGTATTTAAATTTATACGATATCCAAAGAGAGTCACGCAAGGCAGACACCACCGAATAGATAAAACCCACCCAGTCAACCGAATTCAGCATTAAAATCGCGTCATAATCATGTGCAAAATCTCTTATTCTTTTATTATATATATGTATATATATATATATATATTCCATCCGTACATAAGAATCTGTGGTACAATTTATCTTCAATATCCATGTATGTACATAACCTTATTTCTTGAATCTCAAAAACTCATAGTAATAACATGGAAATAAACAGTAAGGCTTGTCCTTTGCGTAGCTTATCAGTAGAGTTAAATGATTAATTAATATTACAAAATGTTACAGTATGTTGATTTACACGTTTCATGGAACAATTCACAATGGCTTTAGAATTAGCGCTTTGAATACCAAAAATCCATGGATAAATGAATACATTTCTATGTTCAAGTGTGAATATTTAATTATTCAACGAACAGGAATTGTTCATTATTTTTCTTTCAGTTGAATTATTCATCCCCCTTGACGTAGTTAATACATCATTATTCTCAACGATCACTATTGTACAGTTGCACATCGTCGAGCAACTTTATAAATTTTGTTCTCATGATTTGTCAATTCTTCATGAAATGATATGAACCAGAAGACTGATATCGATCTATAAATAATAGTAACTGCACACCAACAGAACATTCCACATTTTTTACAACATAACCTCACTCTTGTTCATTTCCTACGGAGAGTTTCATAGGATCCCTCCTATTTTCTGTTGTTACTATTTATTCAACAGTTGTAAACGTGACTCCGCCAGTAGGCCCTGCTCATTTACGATCTTTCGGAGATCATTGTTACATCAAGATATATTTTTATAATAAAAATTCTTCTGCAATGGTATTTACACACTCGGGGACTACTCACTTTTATGCTTTAGGCGGTTTTCATTGCGTACCTGTAACTAATCACGTACAAAAAAATTCAATAGAAGAGCTAGTGAATGATTTAGTCAAAATTTTTTAACCCAACTTTTCCGTTTTGTTGTCCGGACAGTTCAATGAGACAAAAATAATGAAAAAGAGTTGTAATGAGGAGAGCATACGTCCTTAGAGGAAGCTGTACCGAATGGTCAAAATTATCAGATAAATCAGATCAGATAAATATCTGTTCCACGAGATACTGAAGATTTCCATTGTTTTTTTGTACGTGATAATTTTTTAAAAGAAAGTAAGATGACTTTCCATTTAATAAAAATTATTGTTCAATGAAAATGTCAAACTTAGCGGAAAGCATGTCAACTAGTACCAAAAAATTCAGTAGAAGAAGTGCTACTGGACCTCGCTTGCAAAAGTTGGGACAGGAATGATAAGTTATTTGTCTTGCGAAAAATCTCTAAGCGTAAATTTTCCGGAATTTTTTTCAATATTTTAATGAGAAGAAAAGAGGCAGTCGTTTGGGAAGATTAAAGTCTATTGATTGAAAGTCTACCGACTGGAAAATTAAATATTTCTATTGAATTTTTTGTACGCGACCATGAGCAAAGAGAAGCAAGGAAGATGATTGTTAATGTACACCGAGAATTATTGTTCACTGAAAATTTATAATGTATGGAAATAAATGCCAAATAGATCTCAAATGTTCAATAAATACCAATCGTTGAATATTGCTTTTGATTCAGTAAAATATTAAGAATAATTTTAGGTAGATTTATCTGATGTACATTATTTGTGATAAACTGTTTGTTTCCAATAAAATGTTCTCACATAATATTCTGTGCACTTTATAACATGAAAATTGTCTACTTTGGTGTCACCACGAAGCCACGTAAGTACAAAGACGATTAAAAAGTGAACTTGCACACAATAAAAACAGAAATTCCTCCATTCAGTTCACGTGTACAGACGTCTAAAAAAAAAAAAAAATCTACGAAATTCTTTGTTCTCATTAAAAAAGCACATTATCAGTTGATACTTTCATGGGAATCTTATTCAATACCTACACTCGATATTCGATAAATGGATATAATGATACAAAATAACTAGGAAAACTGAATGCCTCTCTCATAGTTTCATCTTTCTTCTTGTTATAATAAGTGTAAACTTTACATTGAGTCAAAGCTGAAATATTTTATGGAGTCACAGTTAATCACAGATAAATCCGTTCCTATAGTTGCGAGAAACGATCGGATACTGACCTGCAGAGTCGTTGACTCGACGGCTTCAATAATTACTGTTAATTACTTTGAGGCATATCATACATGATCATTTCTGTGGTTCAGCCTATCGTCTCTGTCTACGGGTGGAGGTGCACTGGGTATTTGAGCACTTGGGCCCGCGGTCAAATAGCCAGCAGATACTGGTATACCTGCTGAAATGTCATAGAACTCCATTAGAAGCTGTTGAAAATTCCTATAATCTTAAAAATGTACAAAATTTAATCGCAAAACCTCGCGGATTATTCCGAAAATTCAAGAATTAAAGCATTAAAGAATTAAAGAAATTAATCGATTCCTCGAAATATAGTATATTTCTCACCTAGGGAGGAAAAGTAGATAAGTCGTCCTCCCATGCAAAATTACGACCCGCGCCGCAGGCGAGGGTTGTAAGCATGTGAGGAATGCTTGTCTGATTTTCCTTCCGAGGGTTGAATACGATTTTGCTGCCCAAAAGGACGAAAGCGAGCGTTTTTAACGGAGCGAAGCGAGGTTAGAATGCTCACTTCCGGTCCATTTCGGCAGAAAAGGCTTTAAAAAATCATCCACATTGAGTACCTGTGAGATAGCCAGCAGTAGGAGCATTGGAAATAAATAAATCATGCTTCTGGTCTTTGTACTCAGCCCAGACAGACGATTTCTCCAGTATCGAATTGACCCTCTCCCCCAGGAGTATACTCCTGGCCATAGCCTTCAAAGCTTTGACAATCTGAGCTTTAGTCGTCGCCGGATTGTCAATGAGGTCGAGTCTGCCCTCCAGAATATTCAATAGATAAGGTACCATCTCTGCCTCCAGGGCCTGCAACAAGACCCGCAATCCAACTCAATCCCTCGGCATCAGCTCCACCAGTTACGATTGTTTTATTACGCAAATTGAGTAATTAAAACATCAACAAAATTCAGCGAATTCTACTCTTCTATTGAGCTTGTCATTACTTTTCAGTTGATTGGAGTGCGCATGTGCACATTATCAATATAAATGGCGACGATGCTTTACCTTTACATTATCACCCCAAGACCGTTATTAATTTATTCCCAAAGCATTGAATCCCAATTATACCAAAAGACCTGACGAGTTGCAATTTAAAGTGGATCATGAGAAAATAATCTGAGATGAATTGAGGAAAAATCAGTCGAAGTGACGAAACAATCTCTCAATACTCCCAAAATATTGCCAAGTATTTCTCTAAATTTACCTGCTTAATGAGCCGATCCTCGTTAGTGGAGAACAATCTGTTGAGCGTCTCGCAGGCGACCGCAATCATATCCTTCCTGGACTGCATGGCAAGCTTAAGTGGACTAATACAATCAGTCTGGCATATTGAATTTATGCAAATCTCACTTGTGGCTAATTGATGTAAGATAAGTATGGCCGCTTTGTACACAGGTGGCTGACTATTTCTCGTCGCCATTTGCCTGCACAGCCTGGGTATATGCCCCAACGAGGGTACCTGATCAGCCAGTGCAGGTTGAGCCTGAAGAAGACAAACGAGTGCCTGAGTCGTTAGTTCCAGCATATCAGCATCGGTTTTATCCCTTGACATTAGTGACAAAGTGGTATCCAACAGATCACTCAGAAACTCCTTTGGCTTCCTCAGCGCCCAAGCTGGACTGGCAACGAATAATCTCAGATAAACACCACCAACAACTGGCTCATTAGTGGCAACATCTATATTATTGGGTGCCTCGGGTAGTTTGAGAATTCCATTGGGATTTCTCCTCTGCAACGAGTAATAATCATCCTTCAACTCAGCCACCATTCTTGAGACTTTCGCTTTGGCGTCGTCATCCCAAATCAACTCAGGATTTTCATGTTTCGTTTCAAACATATGAACACATTGTTTTGGTGCATCACGAATGGCCTCGCTGAATAATCTTGGAAGGAACTTTGACAGATCTAACTTGACTTTTGGCCCTGCCAATTTATCAGACGACATCTTGGCAAGGAGATCAGCAGCAGCCTCGCGAATCTGAATATTACCCGAGTTGCAGAACAAATCGAGTACATATATTACAGCGCCCTTTGCCAGAGCATCCTTGACAATCTTCGTTGTGCTCATCAGGGCGTACAGTGTCTCTAAAGTCAGCAGTTGATGTTCTCTCAAAGTGTGAAGAGTCAGCAGTAAATGAACAACAACTTCATTAGCAGCAATATCATTCACACATTCATGATTCTTCGTCACATTATTGATGACCTCCAGTGCTCCCTTCTGAATGGGCTTGAAGTTGTTGCAACTAAGGAGTCCAAAGATCAGGTTAAAATGCCCAATGCACTGCATCTCAATTCCCGGATTATTCTTAATGACATTCTTGAGTGCTTCCAGAGACATGACAATCCCCTTCAGCCTCTCCTGGTCCTTCTTGGACAGGGTCATGCTGTTCAACGAAGCCAGATACTCCGAGGAGTTGGACAAAAAGTCCAGCAGATCGATAGTGAAGCCCTTGGGATTCTCAATGGGAAAGGACGGCTGTTCATTGTACACCTTAACAAATATCTCCCCAATAACAAGCTCATCATTATGAGCGCTGTACTTGAAATCACTGAAGTCATGCTCAAGACTGACATTCCCACTGAGCTTGTCCTGCCTCTTTCCCTCGAGATACTCATTCAGCTCAGCCCTAGTTCCATTATCCCAGATCAAGTAAGGATTCGAGCAATTCGAGTTCAATGTCTTGAGTATCTCCTCAGGCTTATCCTTGGACAGCTGTCTCGCCAGGTAGGGAGTGAGTAGACTCTCCAGAGCAGCAACAGTCACTGGATTAACAGGAGTCTCATTCTCCCCAGTCATGTATCCCCCGAGTTTAGCACAAGCTTTGACCGCAAGTTTGGCCAGATTATTCGCAACCTCTTGTCTATTCTCCTCCTGACTCCTCTCCACCCCGCCCTCCTCGAGAGTATAATCATAATTGAACATGAAGAGGAGTAAATGCCAGAGAGCTCCCGACTGCAGTAGCTGCATCTGGAGAATGCTGTCAGTCGCCAGGGAGGAGACACACTCGGTGGCAACCGAGCACAATTTCGCCAGATGTTTGAAGTGAAGAATCCTACAGAGATCCTTGATCAACTGCGGTAGCTCGACGATCTTGTCCCTGCAGCCTCGGAATTTTCCCGCAACGGCGAAGCATCTCGTGATATGTGTACAAACTTGGACGGCCACTTCGTCGGGTTTGCTTGAATTACTCAGAACAGAAACGCATCTTGTGTAAGCTTCTAGAAGAACCTCAAGCCCTCCCTCACGTCGCAGTTCCTCAGCATTGAGCGCCGAGCAATGAACCGTGTGATAACACAGCTCAGCAGCTGCTGACAACAGAGGAGCTGCCTTAGAGAATAGCCTGTCGTCTTCAGTCTCCAATTTTATGGTCTTAATCAGCTGTGGATAGCCCGCGTACTTGTAGGGCTTCAACTCCTCAGTGTACCTGTCAAAAAGAATGCTCTGGGTCCTCAGAATGAGAACGATATTGTCGGGATTGGGTCCATCTGTTGTCCAACAGCTTCTGCTGCACAAAAACTCGTAGGCTTGATTAACAGCCTCGAACTTGTCCCTCCCCTCTGGATTCTTGTCGGGATGATACTTCTGGGCCAATTTGTAGTAGGATTTACGAACATCAGCCTCGTTGTGCTGCTGACCCGCTTTGAGCCCCAGGACTTTGTAAGCCTCGTCGACAGTCATCACCGGGGGCTTCTTCTCGACTTCCTTCTTCCAGGCATCAAGAACGTCCTTCAGTAAATGCACGGGCTCGGGGATTGGCCAGTTGGGGAATTTAACGATGTCGCAGAGGTGACGAAGGTAGAATATCTGACAGAAGAGTTCTTTCTCCAACTGTGGATAACGAACAGCTGGTATCGCTATGTATTGATACCTAGCCATCGTGTGGCTTCGTAATCTTGGAGAGAAGTCAGCAATGTGTGCTGCCACCTTCTCAATCAGCATTCGTCTCATCTCTGCATTCCAAATAGCCTCTGGAGTGTCGTAATCCCCGAGGAATATTTGCGCAAATTTCTCAGCTCCATGATTCTCCAAGTAACTGACCATCGCGTCGGGTAGTAGAGGTCCTAGAATGCTTCTCTGCATTATATCCGGGGGTGCATTGTCATCGCCCCTGAACGCTTGTTTTGTGTGCGTCAGCTGGAGGAATCGAGCGATTGGAAGGACATTGGAACCGGTATACATGAGGATAAAGTAGAAGACACCTGTCAGATAGATCTTCGATACGTCTGGATTGTCTCTCATTATTTCGCAGAGTAGTGTCGCCACTCGTTCCACCAGCACTGGATCAAAAGTGAGGAGGAGTTGGACAACGTGAGGCAGACACTGTAAATCCGACAGCAGTCTCTTGACCCTCGGCAGGGGCCTGATCACTGCATTATCAGGGTCGCGACTAGGATAGTATTCACACATTTGTATCAAAATATTGAGGATGAGGGTGGCTAGATCGCTCTCGTTCACCACCGCTGTGCCCTTAGCCACTAGAGTCCATTTTAGTTGAGGAACTTGGGAGATCATCCTCCAGCCGTCCAGCCCCTGGGCCCAGACCTTTGTTTTGTGATTTACTTTGCCCGAAGTGTACAAGTCTTTCAGCTCTTTGAGGCTTACGGGACCAGCTCGATGATCTCCGTCATTGTAATACCACTCTCTCTCCATAACTCGCTCTTGTTCAGGACCTGCCTCAATGACATTTGTCTGGGCTGGAACAACAGCGCGCGATGTGTGGAGATGAGCGAGAGCCAGAATGTCAACTAGTGCTCTAACCCCATTCTGGTCCATTATGTCTTTCACATTTTTCCTGTGGAGAATCAGTTTGTGAATGAACATTACTAGTCTGTCGCGCTCGGCCCGGTCCGTACATCGTTCCAACATTCCAACAATGTACTTTGTATCTGAGAATGGGCCAATGTCCTCGTAGTAACGACCGTAAACTATAGTCATCGCCTGCAAGCAAAGGCACTTCATTTCTACTTTAGTGGTTAACAGGAATCTGTGATAAAGGTCGTTAAAAAATTCGTAGGACTTTCGAATTGGACTGTCTGGTGAGTCCTTCTCCAGCAGAAGTCTCAGGTAGTAATCGCCAATCTTGACCTCGTCCGAGAGACACTGATACTGCACCTCAAATTCACGATGATTCCAGGCGATTAAGGCGCCACCAGAGAGATCTTTGTCAGCTGTGAATGCGCGGATTTCATTCTCCAGAGCTGTTCTCAATTCCTCTCGGGTCTTGTGATTCCAAATGAGATTGGGCATTGAGTGGTCTTGGTTGAATTTGTAGTAAAAGAGCTTCCAGTTTGCCTCGGATTTTATTCTCTCCCGGCGTTTACGCAGCACTAGCTGGCGTTCTTTGATCTTCTCTCGTCTCTCGATACCAACGCGTGCGCCCCAGTGCTGGAGGGCATTCTCCAGGTGTTTCTCTACTACTCGCATCTGGCGCTCGATCGCCATCCACTGGGGACCACGTTTGTTCTTTGATGCGTGATCGATGGCCATTTTGAGGTTATCGCGGTTGTTCAAGCGCTCTTCTTCGAGAAACGAGTCTGGGACACTCTCCTCTGAGTCGAGGTAGGTCAGCAGACCAACCGGGAGGATTCGTTTGAGGAGGCCCATGGCTGTGGGATGGCCAGTCACCCAGAGACCCACCAGGTGTCTGCACAGTTGCCGGTGAGTCAGCAGTCGTCCGTCACTGCCCACTGTGAACAAACTGTTCAGCAAGTGCCTGGGGAGGGCTCCCTCGGCCAGGGCTAGTTCCTGCATCTTTGCGGCTACTTCTGCAGCGCCTTCTTCTATTATTGCTCGCATTATCAGGCCCGCACCTTTTACTACTGCTAGGGAGGGGTGCTGGAAGAGCTTGAAGAGGGAACGCCCTCGGGACGCTACCATCTCTAGGAGATTGTCGAAGTGCTTACCGTCAGTTGTCTCGCTGTACGGGACGCAGAGGGCGAACGTCAATAAGTCCAGCATGGCGGATACTACCAGAGCTCCAGTTCCATGATTCTGCAAGGGGAACCCGGTGTTGGAGCTTATTTTTATGATTTCAGCTGGTACTTTTTTTCAGGGAGATTCTTACAAAATAATACTTTATCTAATTTTATAAATTTCTACTGAATTCTATTCACAACTCTATTGACGTATAAATATTCCCCACATAAATCATCGGACCCAAACCTAACCCAACTCTTGCAGGGACCCTTGTCATTCCCTCATTACACGTGAATAAAAATATACTCACAACGTGGGCAATCCACATATCCAGTAAACTCTCCAAAAATTTATTGCTACTCAGCAAACTGCTCTTGTTCAACTGTTCCTGCCTCAGATCACAGTCGTCATGCATCGCCTGCATGAGAGCACAGATGCAGTCAATGGCAGCTTGAGCAACTCCACAATCCTGCCTCTTCAGAGCCTTAACAACTTTATTCCCGATGGATTCGCGAAAGCCGGGCAGCGAAGTGAACGCCATAAATCCAACTTTACTGGCCACTAGTCGTCTCAGAGCGTGAAATTGAGCTTCCACCTCGGCATTCGTCTCCAACTCCTTGCTCACCAGCGAGCTCAGGGCGCCCAGGATTATCTTGTCCTTGTTCTCCGTGAATAACCCCTGCAAGTAGTTATTCATCACCCTGTGTACACCTAGTTGTATTGACGTAACAGTCCATTCGAGCGGTTCGCAAACCTGGACAAACATTATCCAAAAAAAAAAAAGAGAAAGAAACGAAAATGTTTTTTTCATCGTGAGAACTAAAAACTCGGGGGTAGTCTGAAGCAATCAAACCGCTCAAATGGTGTTGATTATTGCGCATGAATTCTTCAATTAAGGCCCGGGTGGGCTTCCAGAGGAAGGTTATCTAGACGGTTTTTGTTTATTTCTGTATTTATTAATCTTCTTATTGAAAAATTGCAATACCAATTAGCTGTCACAGCATCGGATCTACGATCTCAATTGTTCCTCCCGACTATTTAAAATGTTTCAGCCTCCCCTCTATTTTCCTAACTTTCTCTCTTTGTTGACAAACATCTATTTACTCCGAAAAATAATTTTTCTGTCTGCCTGGACCGAACGTGAGCATCCTAACCTCACTTCGCTCGGTTAAAACCGCTCACTTTCGTCCACTTTGGCAGAAAAATCGTATTCAACCCTCGGAAGGAGAACCAGACAAGCATTCCCCACGTGCATACAACCCTCGCCTGCGGCTCGTAATTTTGCACGTGAGGACGACTTGTCTACTTTTCCTCCCTAGGTGAGAAATATACTCTTCCAAATGCACGCCTTTGTAGATAAAAAATTAACCAAAAACAATCTAGATAAAGTTAAGCTGGGGATCTTACCGGAAAACAATGAAATGAAGAGAATAAAAAAAAGAGGAATAGTTCAAAAACCCCCGAGTCCCAACCTCAAAAAAATATCTTACATCTTGCGTGACCGAGTAGTGAAGTCCGCTGTAGGGTACATTGGCATTGAACCTCTCCAGGATTTCCGCAAAAGTTCTACCTCCCGGTGGCTGGTGAATGAACTTGACGTGTGACGTCTCCACCTCCTCATCGACAGGTAAATTCAGCGGTCCAAGTCTCTTGCCCCGCGCAATGGGGCTCATCTTGACGTGGACATCTCGATTCCCAGACGCCCTGACGCCGTCCAACAGACTCGCGAGGAGGGAATCCCTGTCAGTGGCCATGTAACTCCGCATCTGTCCATTCAGATACTGAATCGTGAACAGTTGGGGGTTGGCATTGTCCCTGACCAGGGCAAATATATCTGAGAGGGGTCTCAGGGTGCAGATGTTGTAGGTCTGGGGGTCCCTCTCGAGAAGACACGTATCGGACAGGCACAATGTTCTTCTCTGGGGATCGGAGTGCCTCGAGGATATTTTATGTACAGTAAACTCCGAGACACTCGTTATGTGCTCATCTCCACTGAATCTGCCGAACCTCTGGACGAGAAATTCATCCAGGGGCACGGTCTCCTTCAGGACCTTCATCATCACTCCAAGATTCATCTGCGCTGACTCCACCATCTTTCGTTTTATCTCGTCAATGTGCTGGGATGCGAACAGATGGAGACGACCAAAACCACCGCAGACAATGACAAAACCATCGGTGTAATCGCGCATTGTTCCAATACCTTCGATGTCTTTGTAGTAGTAACTCGCGAGGACGACGTTCGTCGCTGGGTCCAGCTGGTCGAGGCTGTAGGGAGTGATCTCCAGGACCACAGGGAGACGCGTGTCCGACCAGTGGTGTTTGTACGCCGGGTACCTCTGAAATTGTTTTGGTTCTAATTTTATTGACACCGACAGCCATTGCGGATGAAAAATCTTCATAGATCAATAATTAATATTAATACTAAAAAATGAAATGAAAAAATCAGTTAAACAGAAGGTCAGGCCAATGGATTGCTATCACCGAGATATCTTCCGCTATTAATTACCCCTGGAACACATGTCGACCGATAATAACTTATCAACAATTGCGAAGAGAAAATAAATAACTCACGAGTATCTCCCTCGGTTTTTCAGCGAACTGGTTACGGAATCTGAGGGCCTCTGTCAACAGATGCGATCTGTGCTCTGAGCTGAATTTCATTGTATCAACTTTTCTCTCTTTTCTCATTGTTATACTGAACTCGTGCAGTCCAATTTGATTTCTGTTTGTCGGCTGTACACTTATGAAATCCGCATACTCCCACTTGTTAGTCACCTCCAAATTGCTGGGATTGTAGGTTGTTATACCCATGGATCCAATTGAGAAAATACGTTTGTATCTGTAACATTTAATGTCATAACTCACAAATAAAAATTCTGCATTGTCAGGAAACGAGAGAAAATGCTTTATTTCAGTTCAATGGCAATTGGCCATGGCAATTGTCAAAAATCAATAATAATCAACGATTCTGTCAATGGATCCTGTCTAGGATTCAGACAACACCGGAAATCATTCCATTTTGTCCTGGCCTTTCCTGTGAAATGACATAATTTGTTCAATCCTTTTAAATAAAAGGATTTGTCAAGGCTTTTGTAAATGTAGAACTGGTGAAGGAAGGGAGAGCAGAGCTCAATGGAATAATTTATGAGGCTTTACGTGTCCCAATATCTTCCTTGATAAATGAAAGCTCGGGATTTGGAGGAGGTCACAAAACCTTCCATTTTCCCCTGGTCTCCCCTAGCACTAAAGAGATCCAATATTTTCTTCTGCTCTAGAGTCTTGGGTGTATCAAGATGATTAAACTGCGACAGCGCAAATGGGAGCGATCAGACGTAATTTAACTATTAAACAATCCATGAAATCTCAGTTTTTTACTTTGGCATCGCTGGAGAACCCCTGACAACGGATTATTCATTCGTATCCAACCCAGAAATCAGACACTTTGTTGTGAATGGAGAGTAATATAATGAGTGGATTAGCCTCGAAATACTCACTTTCCTTTCCACGAGTGTTTGGTGACGAGGAAGCACGCGACATCCTGATTATCCTTGATCGGCATCATTGTCTCATGTCAAACATTAATCGCTACGAATAGTATATCACCTGCACGATCTCCTCAGGAATAATACAAATAGCAATCTGCATCTGTCAAGTAACACACTGACACCACTTGCACGTTGACTCATGCAGCACTAACGATGATCTGGCGATCATCCAGACTGACAATTGACAGTGGAGAATAATAGATTGATGGCTTATTGTTTATTGATTGTTGAATTATGGATTTGATTGTATGAGCTATTTAGTTCACAGTGTAAATAGAGTAAGCAACGGCTTCGATGTCCTGGGAGCGGCCATGATGCCTGGGGGTGTCATCGGTCAGCTGTTTTACCAGATGTTAGCGTAGGACTTACCATCCGAGTCGTTGGCTTTTTAAAATATAATAACTTCAAGAGTAAAAAATTCAATTGAAAAACCTGAATTTGGTGAGATTTTTAGGTTATTTGTTCTGAAATTATCTCAATAATTTAATTAGTTTTCAGTCAATTCAGGGGAAACTCCAAGAAATTGATTATCAAATTGCCCAGAATGATTGAACCAGTTGGCCATAAAAATAGAGTTTTATTCATTTCATCCGTTCTCTGCCTCAAAATAATTTATTTGCCCTACTTAAAAAAATAAATGGGTAAATGCAGAAAAATTTGATGAATAAATAACCAACAAAGTATCGGAGATTTATTAGCCCTCAAAATGCATTAAAAAATTAAATATAAATGCTTGATGGAGAATGTAAAGTAATTCGTTTATGCTTTCATGTTCTCTTTCTGCTTCTTCTGTTTTTTCGTGTCAGCCTCCTCAATCGGTGCAGGCTTGACGAATGGAATCTCCTCCTGATACTGCGCTGGCATAAATTCCGAAATGGCTTTCGGCACTTTTATTCCAGTCTCCGTTTGATGAACCTCGAGAACAGCACAAATAACTCGCGTCACTGCACACATGGTTGCATTCAACATGTGGACATAATCAACGGATGCATTCATTTTCTTAGTCTGTCCATATCTGAAAAGACAACAATTTTGTCAGCACAAATACAGTTATTTTCACTTTTCTCGTTGATAATAAAATTTGTGCATTTGCTAGGAATACTGAAATCAATCAATTGTCCAGGTAGTTCTACCTTCCTCCAGCGTATGGAATTACTTACCTAACTAGCAGACGCCTAGCTTGATAATCAAGACAATTACTGCAGGAGACTAATTCACGAAAGGCTGCAGAACCTGGAAACCAGGCCTCCAAATCGAGTTTCTTGGATGCAGCATGATTCAGTGCACCCGAAACAATATTAACAATTCGATATGGAATATTGAGGTCCTGATAAAATTCCTCGGCATTCTTTATCATCTCCTCCATCATCTCCCAGGATTTATTGTCATGAGGAGAGGTGATGCAGAATTGTTCCACCTGTGAGCAGCCAAATGTTGTTGATCAAACAAAATTCTCCCGAAGGACAATATCCCAAAAGTCTTCCGCCATTTTTGGATTTTTCACTTCAATTGTTATTAACGAACCAATCAAAAAAGGATCGATGGATTTTTCAATTTTTCTGGACTATTAGAATACATTTCTCTATATAAATCTTATTTACTACTTCTCTGTAGATCCTCGAGGATCAAAAGGATCTCAGCATGTCCACGGTTTCTTGAAAAAAATATCACTAATTCATTATCTTTTTGAGGATATTCTCGACGGACTGAGCCTCCCGTACCGGCTCTTGGTAATAAATAAATAAATAAATACATAAACAAATAAATAAATAAATACATAAATAAATCAATCAATCAATCAATCGGAATATTCCAGTCCTTTCGTTTATGGAATACACTCAATAATGCTCACCTTCTCGAACTGATGGACCCTAAAAATTCCCCTGGTATCCCTCCCATGGGATCCTACTTCCTGCCTGAAGCACGTCGAGAGTCCTGCGTACCTAATCGGCAGTGAAGTCTCGGGGATCCACTCGTTTCTATGGTAAGCGGCGATGGGTTGCTCGGAAGTCGCAATCAGGTACTTCTCCTCGACCTCATTGTCATCTGTCTTTTCACTTCCCTTGCCGACCACCTTGTACAGCTCCTCGTCGAACTGCGCCAGCTGGGCGACCTCCTGCATAGCGTCCTTCTTCATGAAGAATGGCGTGTAGAGTGGCTTGTAGCCCTTGTTGAATAATTTCCTGAGGGCGTACTGGATCAGTGCATGCTCCAGAAAGACTGCAGCTCCCGTCAGGAAATATCCACGAGCACCAGCCACTGCCGCCCCTCGTTCGGCGTCCATGCCGTCGATCATGTGGATTAGATCGACGTGAGAGTACTTTTTTCTCTCGGTGCAGTCTCCAAATGTGCCCTCCACCTGGGAAAAGAAATTCCACGTCAGTTAATATTGGGAATTCACTGCGGAAGTCCAGCGATTGTCTTGTAATGGGAATCTAACAGAATGGGCTGGCGAATTCGGCGAGATTGTCAATAAAATTGGAATTCTAATGCTCTAGTAGAAGATTTAAAAGAAAAAAATACTTTGATAGTCTCAGACTTGCTCCAATACCTGATTCTCATCCTCGTCATTGCTCACAGGCACGGTAGGATGCAAATGATTGCCAACTTCCCTGAGTGCCGAATTCCTCTCACCCTCGATCTTAATCAATACGTCATTATTGTTAACAATTGCATCATCAATCAATCCACGAATGGATTTGATCTGAGTGACAGTGAGAGCTTTCAGGTTATCTGAGGTTAGTCCATCGAGATTGCCACGGATGTCCTCGGGCACCTTTGGATCCTCCCCGACTGGCTCTTTCTTCTTCATCTTCTCGCCGATTTCCTTGCTGCATACATTCTTCAGTTTGTTCAAATTGTCAGCTCGATGTCGCAGCTGTCTCCACAGTTGATCCTTCTCAATGACGGTCTCCACCATTCCAACATCTTTGAAGCGTTTCGTCTGATTCTCCCGGATTTGATTGGGATTGAAGCCCTTGTCTTGGCGAAACAACTCAAGATCGAGAACCATTGTCGCACGAGGGAGTAATAATTGTTGGTAATTATATTTTTTGGACAATGGCAGGGACCATAGGAGAACGTGTCCACCAAAGAGGATTGACGGTTACCGACTAGCGGCCGGTGAGAGGAGGTCGTGCTGCCATCTCCTCCTCGTGGTGCTCGGTGACGTCACCGAAGCGTCCTGCGAAACTGCCTGACCGAGGTGGTCAACTGACGCCATATGGTCTCCGTCAGTTCTCCCAACAGGCGTCGGGTGGCGCCACTAATACCTCTGATCCAGCTGTGAGTAAGGCAGGGCGGACAACTCAGTCGCCGTTTTTACCGACTGCCGATTGGACGCCCTCTCCGTTAGCGGTGAACTCTAGAAGCTACATGCGAGCGGCGGCTCGGTCGGTAAACGGGGAGCCCTCCCGATTTGATCAGACAACTCGGGGAGTACCAGAGTACAGGGGACTTGGCCAGGTACTCTGGGTGACGGAGTACAAAGTGATTGGCTCAACGTTGGCTCCCTCCCAAGGTTCAAGTTTACTTGTTATTGAACGTATATTTTCAAGCCGGGCACTGCTCCGACTCACCACACTTTTGGGAAATTTCCTGAGCAATCCAACGCCGTTGAGATTGAAGCGATAGCCCTCCTAGTTTTCGAGATATCTTGAAAAAACTGAAGGGACCTCCAAATCCCCGAGACTCCAGATGCACTAGATCTTTAGGAAATTTCCTCAGGAATCCAACGCCGGTGAGACTGAAGCGGTAGCCCTCCTAGTTTTCGAGATATCTTGAAAAAAC